>JBCJKH010052072.1:0-17500 GCA_039877255.1 Loriculus beryllinus
AGAAAGTTGGGGCTGTTTAGCCTGGAGAAGAGAAGGCTGCGTGGTGATCTCATAGCAGCCTTCCAGTATCTGAAGGGGGCCTCTAGGGATGCTGGGGAAGGACTGTTCATTAGGGACTCTAGTGACAGGACAAGGGGTGATAGGTTAAAACTTAAACAGGGGCAGTTTAGATTGGATATGAGGAAGAAATTCTTTACTGTTAGAGTAAATGGGATGGGTTGCCCAGAGAGGTTGTGAGTGCTCCATCCCTGACAGTGTTGAAGGCCAGGTTGGACGAAGCCTTGAGTGGCATGGTTTAGTGTGGAGTGTCCCTGCTTATGGCAAGGGGGTTGGAACTAGATGATCTTAAGATCCTTTCCAACCCTAACTATTCTATGATTCTATGACAGCTCCTGTATTAATAGTTCCTTAAAGCAGATGAAATTTTATGCTGCAGGCATCCCACTTTCCATTCCCAGTCTGACTAAAGACAGTAATTCCATGATCCAGTATGAAGCATATCACTAGTTGAATCTCAAATCCTGAATTTACTTCCTGTGTTTCAGTAGTATTAAATCCAAGTTCTATCTTTGATTGGCCTTCAAATCAGATTCCTGGTAGGTTGATGTGAGCACTAAGTGCTCCCTTGACGTAAATGTTCACTGAAAAAAGAAGTGGACATGAGTGTTCTGTTCAAAATTCCTATTTCCTCTAATATTAGTTGTCAACAATCAATGTCAGACAGTTATCTTTCATTTAAATCAATATGAAAAACTGTTGTCTTCCTTCATTTTTTGAACATGGACTACTCCAAAATACTGTGGGCTTTAGGTAATAAGCACAAGTTCCAAAGCGACAAACACAAAGGAAGGTATTTCATGTACAAAAACCCCATTACTTACGTAGAACTAGGTGCTGCTAATCTTGCATAACAGTTGTACATGGATTTCATTGGAAGCTCCACAGCACATACCTTTGGGGTATAAATGCAGATTTCTGAAGTAAAAAAAAAAACCAAAACAACCAATCAAAGAACCCAAAACAAAACAACCCAAACAGACCAACCAACCACATCCATGCAAACAAGTTCAGTTAAGGCTGCATGGCTATGGGGAACTGGAAAAACTTTCACTGTCCCTGAAACCACATTGGATAAGACATGGAATGGTTTTTGTGACAGTAATAACAATTCATGATAGCTCATGAATTGTTATAATGATAATTTTAACTCATAAGAATTAGTGATAACTCTTTTTTAACCTGCATTGTAGCAAGTGAACTGGTGAAGAGTTGAGGGAGTCAAAACTCAGTTCCTTCAGAGCCAGTACATTTAGATTCTTCTGTGAACATGAGGATCATAATGAAATCAGCGTTATGCTATTATTTTTCCTCTCTCTGTTATATGTTCAAGAATTCTCAGTGATGGAATATTAGGAATGAAAATCAAGTTCAGCTGTGTTCCTGGTGTTTGTGCATTTGTAGAAGACTGATCACCCTTAAGTGATTATTGCAACTGACACAGAACAGGGTGTTTATCATCAGAATACTTAGTGCATCTCTAGTCCATGTGTTAATATTTTGACAAATGCATCATACAAAATGCTGGTTTACTTTACTATATAAATCTGGGGGAAAAAGGTAAAATTTTAAACTGCAAAGCTGCTCATAGCACTTGAGGAAACAGAAGGAAATTGGTCATCAGAAAAGTTGGAAAACTGGTCTGAGAAAATGTAGTCTCACCATAGGAAATAGTGAGGTAGTTAAACCTCAGTGTAGCTCATTTGATAAATGGGAAGAGTTAGCAGAGAAGATAGTGAATGCAAATATCTTGTTGGTGAGGTTTTGTGGGAGGAGCTTTCGTCATGGTTTTCTCTCTCCTCATACTATATGAGAGTGTACACTGAAGAGAATGCAACTAATCTTTTATAATCTCAATTGATTTATGAAAATAATCTAGTTCCTAACAACTAGTTCCTAACAACAAATCCAGAATCCTGGAGATATGTATGTCATTCTAATTTCTAGAATTTTAATTGTTGATTGTTTTTCAAAAAAGCACAGTGAAAATAAAAAAGAGGTTTTTTAGAGTCCAGTCTGAAAAAGTGAATTCATACAGTCTCATCTTATGATGACTTTGTGTTCAGCTGTTGTAGTGCTGTATTCTGTAGGACAGGAATCGTTTGAAACCAAATGTCAAGACACACATATACCCCCTGAGCTTTAAGGTTGTCTTTGGAAAATACTATGTAAGGTTGTTGTGAGAAGTAATAACTTTTTACTAAATAAACAAGAGGAGGAGTCAATGAGTTACTGAAAATAAGCTTGTCCAGTGCAGTTCTTCATCTTCAGTTCTGTCTGTGAAAAGATAAGTTCCAACCATCTGTGATTTCAGTCACTTTTTCTTTTGTATTCTGTTGTCATTCCCAGCCCTACTGCTTTACCTTTCCCACTCTTGCCCTGACTGGATCATTTCTTTTTGCAGTTCTATCTGCATAATCATCAAACTTGCGGTTGGGTTTGGGTTTTTTTTTTTTTTTTTAACTTTTTTATCTTTAAATTTTATTCCCAAAGGCAAATATGATTATTCTGCTCTAAGATCATTTACTTTTGAGGTGCTTCAGTTTGAAAGAATTCCATTGTCAGGTTGTTCCCATATCTGATTATTCCAGTCCCCCACTGTTAAGCTTTCACACCACTTACAGTAGGTTACCTATCATTCCTGTTTAAATCCCTTTCATTCCCTTGTTTCTTTAACTTCATAATGTTCCAATTCCTTGTCTTCCCTCCCCCTCTTTTTTTTTTTGTTATCTTTGTATTGTCCATTTCATGATCATTTTGCATTTACCTTGGAGGCTTGTTCTGTTCTAGGAGACTGCTATGATCCAAGTCTCTTGTTCATTGTAGAAGACTTGACATAGTGTGTAAGAAAATAAACTCTCAAAACACATCAATTAACAGGGATATAACAAGCATTATTAAATAGGTGAGAAGCATGTAATTGAGCGGATGAATGTGGAAGCAATTGCAGTATTTCTGGATATCCTCGTTCATCAAGAATGTTTCACCTAATCATATGATATTTCAGTGCCTGTATAATTTAATTTCACACCTTTTTATTCATAAATCTAACATAAGGAAGATAATGGGCAAAGAGACTTTGTGACAACAATTGATTTTTATTTTTATATAAAAAGAGGAACAGCTAGAAAACAGGATCTTAAAGGTTATAGCTTTTGTCTGAGCATATTCTCACTGAAGGAAGCTCTACTGTGAGAATACACAGTGAAATGATTTTGTCTTTGCCCAGCACTGCAAAGCATCTGAAAGTGACAGGCAAGTCCAGCAGTTCAGCACTTTATCATACTATTTTCTTACCATTTAATTTTAATTTTTTTTTTTTCCTTTACTAATTGTATCAATCATGTGACAGTAAACTCTTTAAGATGTGACTGCGACTCCCTGCTTTCTTCATACAGAGCCATTCATGTGTGGACACTAATGGAAAAATAAGCAATGATACTTTGATTAATAATATTTTTCACCACTCATATTGACATAACTTTTCACTTGAATATTATCCTAAATATTTGTTTTTTTATTATTTTGCATTACTTTACTTTTCAGCCGATTTGTCCTCTGTGTTTTGCTTCTGTTCATCAGTTTTCTTATCTTCCAAGACTGATACTCCAGTCCTTTATCATTTCCTCTTTAGCATCTTAAACGTTACATGTCTTACTTCAGAGCAGAGGTTGCTATGTCTCCTTTGCATTATTCCATCCCCAACTGTTGCATGTTAACAGTACATTCCCAATGTTCTTGAAAAAAATATCTCTCCTTACATATAGTGTCTTAAGCTGCAAAGTGTCAGATCCCCTTAGCTTGGCTTGTAGAAGTTGGTAGGCTTCTGGAGAGGGGGGTTCACATAGTCTTCCTGGAAGCTATCTTGCTGAAAACTTTGTGGTACTGCTGTCACAAATTCTCAGTGTACGGGCAAACTATTCATGCTTTTCATACTAAGATGATAGTGCCATTAACAGTGTATTTCTAAAAATGCACCTACAGTTAGGAATTTTGTCCCCTTTTGATTTGGATTTTGAGTAATTTTTGAAAGTAGACTCTCTAGGTTTTTTTCTGTAAATACACATGTCCAAAACCTTTACATTTACATATCATTTAAACAGTGAAATAAAACCATACAATTATACCCAGTTGATAGTGTTTACACTAGTATTTTTAATGACAATCCATAAATCGAAGCAAAGGTTAATTGAAAAATATAGTCCATTATGCTGAGGAAGTGTTGTTATTTGACTTTTAGTCAGATCTTCAGAATTTTAGCTCCAAACACTTTGCACATTTTAAAAGACTGAAAGTTTCATTGCACTTTTTTTAGAGTTTATAGAAAGAATTCATCTCAGTGTGAAACCCTGTGTGTCGGTCACATGAAAGTAATAAAATCTCAAGGTGACTCAAGTTGTGATTATACCTGGGAAAGTCCATATACAAAAGCAGTGCTCACAATCTTCTAGCAAAGTGCATTTGCATTTAACAGCAGTCTGTGATTTAGAACAGTGCTGGGAACATGTACATGAAATACAGACCCTGATGTAATCTCTGTTAGGGTTATAAACACAGGTGTATTAGTGTTTTTCTCAAACTAACAACAGTATTAAATGTGTATCTTTAATTAGGCTGAGCAAATCAGTAGTCTTTCTCCTTCACCTAGACTTATGAAGTTCATTTGTTTCACTGTATCCATTAATAGAGGTTTAATGATGTAGCAGAACCTTTGTATGATCGTGACCTCTCACTAACCCTTTTCAAAGACTTCCATGAGCTTCTGATTGAGATGGATAAGGGGAAATGTTTTTTGATGCAGTATTATGCTGTGATAGTAGTACTCTGTGTAATTAGGGAATTCCCCCAACTTGATTTTTTATTTTTTTGGGGTTTTTTTCCACCTCCTTTCCTTCATTCCTTGCAAATTTGGCATTATCAGACATCACAGCTGAAAAAATGTTCTCCGAGCTTTTATCTCTTCTAAGAACCCAGGAAATCAGAGTATTGTTGTAGACAACCACATCATACAGTTCCTTTCTTAAAATTAACGTAGTCTATCTTGAAAGCCATTGTGGAACTTCATTCCTTTGGTGATTATCAGCTGCATTCCAATTTACAGACTCTATTCCAATTTAGTTTAACTTACACATTTTCTAGCTTACATAGCCTTTCTTACTCTTATTTTCTCAAATGTGTTCTAAAGAGCACACTGTGAGCTTTGCATCTTCATTTTGGTAGACCAAACTGGCTCTTTCTGGTTCAGTAGACTGTCCATTCTCCTAGTCATTCTGGTAGACATTCCATAAAACTACACTGTTTGGATTTTCATGTGCAGGTGTTAACAGTTTTTCAAAGCATTCCATATGTATTTGCGCATAATATGACTTCTTTCTCTCTGTTCTTATGGGGGAAAAAAGCCCATATTTTAGCTAAATTCAGCTAACCTGTTGTGGTTTATTTTTATAGTGTGGTAATAAGAATGGACTGGGGCCCTGTTGTGGTAAGTGCTGTAGAAAGGCAAAAAGGAAAGGTTTTTCAAATCCTATCCCCAAACTCTTGCAGTCTTTAGGTAGCAATTAAGTTGTTTAATTTTTGAAAAGCATCTTCAGATGTAGTTTGAATGGAAGTTGTATATAAATTACACACTAATTCTTCCCAGGTAGAATCAGACTTTGTTTAGAGAAGCATTTGACGCAATGCCAGTTGGCATTGGGCAGCAGTATAGGTAGATGAAACCAAAAGGTAAACCATGACTGGTAGCCCTGACAGACCTTGAGATAAGCATCCATCAAGTAGTGTTCTGTTGCTATGCATGCCCTTTTATTCATGGCATTGTGAAAGAAATTATTATGCTTCTGTATCCATCTGGAGTTACTGAAATTACAGCTTAAAACATGCTGGTTTTTTTCTTACTACTATTTTGTAGTTACATATTTACAGATGAGGTAACAAACAATGTATTGCACTGTGTATGTTTCATTTGGCTGGAATATGGTGCCCTGGAAAGCAGAAGTCTGTGTTAAGCACAGACCAAAACATGCAGTTAAGAGGCATGGTGTGTTAACACAGGCTCTGTGATCTCTCAGCTAATCAGCTCAGTCTGCAGGCAGGCTATAGTTGTGTTTTCTTGCAAAGACCATATAGATACAACATATTTTTCAGGCATGTTGCTCTTCAAATCTAAATCTTAAATCTATAATAGGATAAAAATAGGAGGCATGATTAATATTTGCATGTTGTGATTTTTTGTAATTTTTGCAATTTTGTGAATTGTTCTGATAAAATTTAGAATTAAGTTTGAAGTATTACATATGAGAACAATCTCTGGTTTAAATATGAGGTGATGTCTGGATACACAGTCATTCGTAAAACTCTATAACAAGTCATCAACTGAATGTGTGCTGACAAAGATATGTGATTATGAAAGCATAATTAATAGCAATGTTGTATGTAACTGTAAGGTCTATCCTCCACCCATTTCTTCTGTTTGGCTTGTTCTGAAGACTCAGGAAGGACTAAAAATATTAGAGAAGAGAGAAACTGGAAATGATAACAGTCTGCAGAACACTCTGCAAAGATGGGAATGAACTTGTCCACTGGGAATGGGACAAGACATATCTGATTAGCATTTCAGCAAGATGAGTTAGGATAGACACCAGAAAAATAAATCCTTTCTGACTGTAGAATAATTAAGTGCTTATATGTATAGCAGCACAGTGGAATCACTGATACTGGAGGCTTCTAAAAACACACTGGAAATAGTCAGAAGTGTTTTAGGTACAAATGATCCTACTTTGGTGTAGGGGAAGAGGATAAAGAGGCTATATGATCTCTTGAGGTTCCTTCCAGCCATATTTTCTTCAATTGTTTTGATAAATCTGGAAAAAGAAAGGTTTTTCATGTATGCTATGTGTAACTGAAGACTAGCTGAATTATCCAAGTCCACTTATTTGTAATCTGGAACAGCTTTCATAGCTAAGTATCTTTAAGCACTCTTACTTCTAAGATTGAATGAAAAATAGATATTGAGCATAAGATTCAACTAAGGTGATGAGTCTCAGCTCGGGCAGTGCAGACAAGTCCTGCACAGGTCAGTTTGACCCATAATGTCCCTGCCAAGTGTGACATGACTTGTTAAATATTCAGCAAAACAAAAAAATACCAAAGGGCTGGCCATTCTCCAGGCTTGTTCAAGCACGGAAAGGTAGTCATCACTTCAAGTCTGTGCTCTTAAACATTGGGAAAAAATAAAAATAGAAAAATAAATGTTCCAAGAAGCTTAGCATGTGAAAGGAAATACTTCAGTAGCATCCTGCTGAAATTTTTGAAATAGTCATCAAGTATACTTGTCAATCAACAGATTTCTGCTTCCCAGGGCACTATATTCCAGCCAAACAAAATATATACAGTGCAATACATTGTTCATTATTACATTTGTAAATGTCTAGGTATGGAAGAAAAAAATGTACCATGCTCAGATGTAAGTGTAATGCTATTTAATCCCTTGCTGCTGCATTAGAACAGTGTTTAAGTGCCACTGTAGACAAATGTTGATGATTAGCTTATAATACGTCAAAGAAGTGTGCTGAAGTGTTAGTAAAATGGTGTTATTTTCAACCTTTTTGTCCCACACTATCTAACTGCTTGGTTATATGTTTTCTGGGATAGATGAGTTTTACTGATGTAAAAGTTTTCTACAGAGATAGAAAAAGCAATTCTCTATATCCTGCATTTATATTAAGATGCATAAAACCACACATAGTACAGTCCAAATTCTCCCTCAGCTTTTCCTGGATCACTGAATAGCTTTCCAGATTTCACATAGAGAACACTTGCCTGCTCTAACCCACACATAATATTGATATATTTAGTTGCTGCTGCTAAGTTTCTGTGTAACTGGTACAGTTTTTAGAACTTCCCAACCATTAGATACTACAGAGTGTGCCAGATCCATAGCCTCTTTTCTTAAACTTTGTTGTCTTCAGGCTTGCTCTTTTTCGATGGTTCTTCAACAACAAAAATATTCAGACACTGAAATCTCTAGTCCTTTGTCGTTTTCCTTTGAAATTTTACCTTTAAAACTTCTGTGCTCTTTCTCCCTAATCTTTTTCTTTGTTTAGCGTGTTAACTTTTGACGTTTGAGCTAGATGTAGTTGACGGTTTGAAAGACTTTAGAGGCCTGTGCCTTAAGCTAATTTCTAGTCAAGTTCCTACTTTTTTGTGGTTCTATCACAGAAAAAATACATTTATTTAGACACCAAAGAGAGCAAGCCAATGTCAAGGATGGGAATTTTAATAAGTCACTAGAATCAGAAAATCCATGTCATATCATCTTCTTAATCAGAATTTGATTCCTAAAAATTTTGACATGGCCAGACTGGTAGGGCATGAAGCACTGAACTCCATCTCCAGACACTTTAGGATCAAATATATTGGTGTATTTTGTAGATAAGCATCACAAAATCATCCTGGAGTTGGGAAATGCCTATGGTACAGTAATGAAGAAAGAGAGATTTGCTCTTGATCTTCATGAAGTAATGGCTGACTGACTTCTGCAATGTGAAGGTCAATATGTTTTAAGATGTTTTCCTGTAGAGTAGTGGTAGATGACATCTCTGAATTAATGAATACTTAAGTATTTTAATCCTATTAAAATCTTTAGTAAAATTCAAAAAAACCCACAACTCATTATCTGTGTAACCTACTGATTCTAAAAACTTTCTTTAGCAGTAGCTCTGTGCCTTTTAATTATTAGAAGAAATTAGTACTGGTGTAACTAATGAAAAAATGATCATAAATATGCCATATTAACTTATGTATGGGTAAAGTGAAGGTGAACATTTGCTTTTTCTCCTATATTTCCTTTAATTGACATTTCTAATGTGTCACTTTTACTCATATCTCCAAACTGCTACTCCTTACGTGTTGACTTCAGTGACAGCTAAATTAAATCACTCCTATCATGTTTAATGTTTCCTCACAGAGATATGTTTAGCATGTCATAGGTCACTTCTGTTTTTCTTTTCTGAATTCTGCTATATTGTTTATGAGATGAGTGAGTAATAGCTAAAAGGTAGTCAAGTACCTTGAACATACAAGTTGAGGTGAGGGCCTGCTATAAATACGTAAACGTGTTTTATATTATTGTCACCGTCATTATTCTCTCCCAGTTAGTCTAACATACTGGGGTTTGAGTTCTTCAAGAGAGGCGCCATTGAAGGATTCCTAATAAGTGGTTGCAGTAGATAGATGTACATGGGTAGTTTAGTTTCTTTCTTTCATTCGTCAACAGTAAATTGATCTGCCATGGATTGTCAGCTTTGTTACTTTTTCACAGTTAACTTTACATATGAATAATTTAAATATATTGTGTTGTTACTTCTGTTTATATCTTCTTCTGAGGTATTCTTAATTATGTTCACAATAGAAATGTAATGTAGGATCTTAGAGAATTCTCACTGTTAGCCAACCTCCATATTGTGTAATCTTTTGTTCTTCTGTCATCTAACTAGTTTTGTTACTGACAAATCTTTATGTCTATTTTTAGTATGAGTTAGATTTTTGAAGTTTCTCACAGGAATTTGCAAATTAAAATACATCCATCAGCTCTCCTTGTTTACTATTGTATTATTCTTAGAAGCCTCATAGGGCAAGTAAAATTAGTGGTCTTGCATATACTTGTTATTCCACCTCATTTGTCTACTAGAAAAATACGTGGTTCAGTGTATATTCCCTTTGGTTATTCCTCCTTCTCCCCAAGGTTTCTGTCAGATGCATTGCTTGTTTCACTTACATCTTCTGCTGTGAATAAACTTCACAAGTGGAATCATGGCCCTAATGAAGTCAAGGGGAATTTTGCCATTGACTTAAATGAGATCTGGATTTCATCCCAGGAAATCATTTGTCTTCATGTCTTTGGCTTTTCCTCATTTCTTATTCTGCCTTCAGTCGCTCCTAATCACTCCTAATCTCCATCTGATAGTCTTGTGACTGCTTACAGCCCCATTTCTCAATTTTAGTTCATTAAAATCTTTTTTATTTTTTATTTATTTTTTTTTTCTCCTAAATGAGACATGGAGTTTCCCAGATCTAAAATCTTTTTATTAGATCTTTGAAAATTTGTACACTCTTGGCAGTCTACAGCATTAGCAAAATTGCTAATGTTGACATCCAGAACCTTTTTTTTTTGTGCAAATATGAGCAAGAAAAGGTTTTCATAGTTGTGGCAGGATTAATTGGGAATGAATGCCCTGTTAACCAGTTAGTTTCTAAGTGATTTTTGCAAAGGTTTGAGAGTTTTTTCCTGTTAATAGAAGTGTAATATCTCAATATTTTCTGTAATCTATATTCCTCTAAAATTGAAAAGATACAGATAAAATCACTTTTTGGACTTTGGCATTAAACTGCCTTCTTAATCTTTGTTCCTCATTTTCAGACCATCTGTGTAGCTTGTGGCATATTCTTTTTTAAAATACTATCATGTTCAGATTTTCAGATATTAACAACAAGTATCTTCCTGCTGTCCCCTTTTCCTCTAATACTAGATATCTATATACAAACTCAAGAGTAGCTTTCTTCTGGCGTGTTCATGCTAGAGCATGATATTCCATTAGTAATTGTTCTTGCGTTTTACTCTGGTCTTCCATTTGCAAAACCTGGGCATTCTCTGATTTCTCCTGGGATATAAGAATATGCTGGGCCCTATACTGCTTATCATCTTTATTGATCTCTTGGAGTATGGACCTCCTTCTCACCAGGTTTGCAGATGACATCAAATTAGGCGGAGCAGTCTGTATGTATAGGATAGGAAATCCATTAACTTGTGTGACCACTGATCAGTAATTTCATCTTACGCTGTCTCCTCTAGCAATGAACTAAAGAAGACAAACTTTAGTGGCCTAATTAATTATTCCAGTCACTCGTATCTCCTGTCAGTCTGCAACAGTGTCTGCCAGCTAGGGCTGTTGTCTCTGCTTTCTACCACCAGTTCAGTGCACCAGCTCCACTACAGTAGACTTGAAATCCTGGTGATCCATAAGATGATAGATATAAAAAGGAGCATGTTTTAAGATATTTTTGCGTGTTTCAGTGTTGCATTTGAGAGAAGAAAAGATTGCTGCTTCCTTTTTTTCTCTCAGCACAGCACTTGGAGGACCCAGGGTAGAAGGGTGTAATTTGAAAGTGGCAAGTTGGCAAAACACATGCAGAAATATCTCCACTGAGGAGCAGTGCTTCTATAGGCATCACATTTCCAGTCTTCTTCCACCATGATGTTACAGCTTCACCCTCTCCTTAGTGAAATGAGGTAGCACACCCTCAGCTGCCTGAAAAGGGTATGTGACAATAGGTACTTCCCCCCTTTCATGCTTACAAGTTGAGATTTCCATATAGGCATTATTTATCTAGAAATAATAGTGTTTCTTCAGCATTTCAGTATATATGAAGATACATGGGGGAGGTGATTCCTGATGTTCAAAGAAAAATAATAATGGATTCAGTGACAGTTGCAGCATTACTGAATTTGTATTTAATGACTCATCTAACACTCCTTCTTCCTTTTCTCAGTATTTGGATTAGTATTTCCCTAAATGGCTGTACATATTCATGTCAATAAACAATTCACTTCTACTTAAGAAAAATAATAAACTTTTTATAACAGCATGAAATTGTAGAAAGTCAAAGTAATAGAATTAGATATCTTGAAAATACTGTAGGATTTGAGGATTTGTCTCCATTTGCCTGCTAAAGCACAAATATAAAAATTCTGGGTCAAGAAGAGTGGATTGAAAAGGAAAGAGGAAAGTGTTTCTTTTTAAACTGCTATAGAATATCCTACAGACCTAGAGCTGTACTGGCAAGGTGAGATACAGCTCTTCCTGAGGCAGTGCTAGCTCAGATCTGCTAGAAAAAAAAGACAAACAAGCAAACAAAACAACCTACACCACAACAAAGGGGTCAGTTACTACCTCTATAATATAGTGATTATCAATTTGCTAAATAAAATGTGGTGATAAGTATTTTCATAGTAAAGTAGAACAAAAGTCATAGCTTCAAAAGTAATGGAAGTTGTTTCATCAGGTTAAACTAGGAAAACACTTTATACAGTGTTAGATGTTAGCACAGATAAATCTTTAGTCAAGATGCTTCAGAAAAAAATAAAGATTGAAAATGTTCTTCAAAAACTAAAATACAGGAATATACAGAAAGAATTAGTTCGGCCACAGTATTATTGTGCTTGAGTAGCTTCCCTTGTTGACTTGTACACAGAAATTGTCAGACTTCCACAGTTTGAAGCATTCTATAGGTGTGAATCTTTTTGATATCTCCTCCTAAAGTATACAGGACACTTCGTGTAGCTGAATCAAAATAGCACTTGTAGGATGCCTACAGCATGAAAGAATTGAGTCAGGAATAAGTAAAAATGTAAAATAAAATTTGTAAAAATGTAAATAAAAATTGCAGGTTTTCAAAGTTACACTGGAAATGTGCAGTTCTATCAAAGATACTGTGTTACACAAGTATAGCATGTTCTGTTTGTTCTTTTGTTGTATTGAAGCATAGTCAATGTAATGGAAGTAAAGACAATGAAGAAGTAGTACGGTTGGAAGAGTATCTGCAGATTAACTAGCTGGCTTTGAAGGCGTAACATCTGTGGGCTAAGGCTGTCTGTAGAATTGTAAGGAAGAATGCATCAAACTGTACGTCATTTGTTTTAGGAAGTGGTTAAATTTGTTTGGGAGCTATCTAATTTTTTTATTTTTTTTAACTTTTAAAAATCTTTATTACTTTAACAGGCAAGCAAAATCTTTAAAGAAATAATCAACTGAGGTTTTCATACCACATGTGGCTTAGAAACTGTCCAGTCCCAAAGATTCCCCTGGGAAAGCTTTCTTCAGCAGAGTTCCAGAAAATTCGTCATCTTTATATACTTTTACATGAAGCATTAGGAAAGCTTGTGAGTCAATAGTATCAAAATTAAAGTCTCATAGAAAATAAGCCTGGGAGGGACTTCAAGACATCATCTAATTTATTGCCCTTTGTGCCATTGAATACCGAAGTAAAAAACTCTCTAGTGTTACTAGGTGCCTAAGTCACCATAGCAATACAAAATACTTTCAGCTGCAACCCAGGAAAAAAACCCACCCTTTTACGATTTTAGACTGGTTATTGCAGCCCCTGTGTGGAATAAAAAATGCACTGAAAGGTCTTAAAAAAATTACATGACTTGTTGCAAAACATACGCTTGGCTAAAAAGCTCACAAGTAAGCACATGGACCTGGGCAGCTTTTCTCTCTCAGCATCTACCACCTCTTCAGTACAAAGCCGAGAGCAAAGTCTTTTCAGTGCCAGTCGTTACTTTGACTTAGCTGTCTGAGAGACTACATGTCTCTGTCATGGTGTCCCACAGTGCTTTCCCTTAAATGAGTTTAGCAGAGCATTAGAGATTTTTGGTGGATATGGGCAGCAATGTTTACAGATTCCACTGGGAATCCTGGAGGGGTTATAGCACTTCCCCAGTGGGTTTCAGAATTCAACACCAAACCCCTTGCCTGCTTTCCCCCTCCCTCCCAGTATAGAATTGGATGATAGAAATACAGTGAAACTTAAACTGTTACATCTCTGGTTTAGGAAAAGGAAAGAGTCCTTGTAGTACCTCACTGCTGATGGCTATAAAACGCATTGTCTGACTTCATATTTTTTCCAAAACCAAGTTGTATTTTCTATTGAAAACCTGGGGTGAGACTATTTCTACTAATCAAGTTCAAACCTTTTTTATTATAATGATTTATTTTTGTTGTGCTGCTTTCTCACTGCTGTTTTGCTAGATTCAGTATCCCCTTACATTAAAGCTGATATGACATGAAACCTCTGTAGAAAACATGCTATCCATAATTGAGAATATTGCACCAAGTATCTTTTCTCCTTGTTGACAACAGCTCAACTCAATTTAATTAAGAAATCATGTACTCTATTATAGGATCTGGTTGTTTTCTTGTCAGCAACAGGACAAGTTCACAGTGTTTAAAAGTTGAATGTAACACTTGTTTCTGTTGTCTAGACTTTATCAGGATTTTAGTAGCTGTAACACTACAAGTTTTCCTAAGGCAGGATCAGGCTTATCTTGTGCAAAACTCAGAAGACAAGTTCACCTTGTATCAGAAGAGTTATTGTAGGCTTTGGGAATTCGGCTTCATCTCTAAATATTTGGAAGTTACTTTATACATTCCTTCCTAGTGTATATTTATCCCTCAGCTGCCTGTCCTGTTATCTGTCTTTTTCCTTTGAAGCTTCAAAGCTCCTCTCCAGCAGCCTACAAACAGTCTTCATGAGGCATCTGTAAGTATTCAGCAACTGTTACCTGTCTCCTGGCACCTGGCAATTGTTCCAGTTAAATAATATAAACAATGATGTCTTTAAGAATATGGTATACATCTGAGAGCAAGATAACATGAAGTTGTAGTTTGGCTGTTGCAGGAGTGAGAGAAAAATCTCCATGTAGAGCTGTAAAGCATTCAGAATAGTGTGTATTTGTGGCAGACACAGAGACAGAGGGACTTCATGTTCTGAAATCTATGAGCAAGGAAGAAGTAATGTTCTGAGATGAGCAGGCAGCTCTCCATGTTACTAGAACCTTTTTCTGTTGCAGAGGTGTCTTACAGAGAGTTTCATTTTGAAATTGCTCGAGTACAAGGAAAGTTTTCTTTTATAACATTAGAATCACCAATTGTAAAGAAGGTGAAATAAGTCTGTTCATTTGTTTATATCTTTGCCAAAAAGTTCTCTGAAATAATGTAGCACTGCCATATATTACTTTTTCTGTTGCTTCAGGCATCTATTTGTTACACTGCACTGTTAGTCCTGAGCTTAGGTAGAGGTTTAGTTTGCCAGCATTTGTTCAGTAAGAGACAGCCATTTTGATGAGGTCATCAGAACATGATATCGAAATAATACTAAAAAGTAACTTCGTTATCCCTTTATTCTGCCAGAGTTTAGCAGTGACTACTCAGTTCTCTAGCATCTGACCTGTTTCTCATTCTATAACCTAAGTCATCCTTCTTTTAGCCTTTCTTCGTATAACATTCTTTTTGTAAATCTCTACCTGGATTTTCTCAAGTTGCCATATACTTGAAATTTCATTTCATCATCTTCATTAATGTGCTTGCACTAACTTCCATTTTATTGACATCTGCAAAGATAATAACCATGCTTTCTATTCTATCTTCTGTGTCATTAATGAAAAATAATGACTAGTTCTGAACACAGGATTGTTCCATCAATTTACTCATCATTCAAATACAGATTCCAATTGTTTATAGATAAGCTTTGTTCAGAACTCAGACATCACTGAGCTGTGTCTTGTTGTTAGGAATTAAAAGAAAAAAAGTTTTGTTTTCCTTATGTATTTTGTATAGTTACTTCTTCCTCAAAATATACAGAAAATGCTAGAAATATAAGATCTTTTGCGTCTCTAAACAGCATGCCTGAACTTTGCCTTTCAACCTTTTATTTTGAAAACCAAACTCTAGAGCTGAGAGAAATGTTAGTTTCAAAGCCAATGTTATATTCCTTGTGCTTACACTTCCAGAAGGAGGTGTTTGTATGGCAGTATTTTCTATGAGCTGCACTCTTAAGCTGCTGGTAGAAAAGCCTATGAAATTTATTTTTGCATGGAAAAACTGAACTGATTGATTTGGTCTTGATTTACTGTTGATCTGGAAGAAAGTATAGTTGACAAAAATACTAGTTTTTTAAGCTATTAGGTCTTCCACAGATCAGTCATCAAAACAAACTTTGAACTGTCCTTGCAAAAAAGAAGTCCTCAATGCTAAAAAGTTACAGCAAAAGGGGAACTAGTATCTTCATATGTAGTGCTTTTTTAATGGCTATACTTGTAATCTTCCCTGTTTGTACAGTGGCAGCATTCCAACTGCATAAATGTAATAAAAACAAGCTGGACACCACCTTGAAAGGAACTGAACTGGTATAGTAAAAAATGAAAGTTCTGTACTCAGAATTTTTTAAGCATGTAAAGGAAAGCATAGCATTGAATCATAGAGTGGTTTAGGATGGAAGGGATATTTAAAGATCTAGTCCAAGCTTCCTGCTGTAGGTGGGGATATCCTTCATTAGATTAGGTTGCTGACAACCTCATCCAGCCCACTTCCAGGCATGGGGCATCCACAGCTTCCCTGGGCAAACTGTTCCAGTGTCACACCACCGGCATTGTAGAAGGTTTCTTTCTTATGTCTCAAGTTAAAAAATGTTGTCCCTTGTTCTGTCACTACAGGCCTTGGTAAAAAGTCTCCGTCTTTCTTACAAAGCAAGGTCATAATAAGGTCTCCCCAGAGCCTTTTCTTCTTCAGGCTGAACAAGCCCAACTCTCTCAGCTTTTCTTCATAGGAGAGGTATTAGAGGCCTCTGACCATTTTTATGGCCCTTCTCTAGACCCATTCCAAGAGGTCCATGCTGTGTAGTACTGGGGACCTCAGAGCTAGATACAGTACTCCAGGTAGGATCTCAGAGCAGAGTATAGGGAGAGAATCACCTCCCTCAGCCTGCTGGTGACACTTCTTTTTATGCAGCCCAGGATGAGATTGGCTTTCTGGGTAGCAATTGCATATTGCCAGCTCATGGCCAATTTTTCATCCACCAGTATCCTCAGATCATTCTCAGGAGGGCTGCTCTCAATCCTTTCATCCCCCAGCCTGTATTGATACTGGGGATTGGCCCAGGTGCAGGGCCTCACGCTTGGCTTTACTGAATTTCCTGAGGTTCATGCAGACCCACTCCTCAAGCCTTTCAAGGTCCCTCTGAATGGTATCCCTTCTCTTCACCAGGTCAATTGCTCCACTCAGCTTGCTGTCATCTGCAGACTTGCTGAGGGTGCACTCAGTCCCACTGGCTGCGCCACTGAAGAAAGTCAGTAGTATTGGTCCCAGTACAGATGCTTCAGGGCCACCATAATGAAGAAATACAGGTGCACAAAATTAAATTTCTTGGGAGCAACATAAGGAACAGAATATTGTAATAATAGTGTTACAGCATCTAGAAGTGATTAATATAGCATATCATGATTAAAAACATTGAAGACTTACATAAAAAACAGTCACAATTTTGAGTAAGATATCTGTTTTTGAAGCTTAAATGGGGTTCAGAAGTTCTTTTCAATGCTTACTAATGTTTAAAAAAGGATACTAAGTAAAAAACACAACTTTCTCAAAGGTCCCTTGTATCTCAAGGCACACAGTTACTTGTACTGCCGTAAAAATGGATCAGTGGGTTTTCTCCACCTTTCAGAAGACACAGTTCTGTTGTTTTTCAGTGATGAAAGTAATTTCTAAATGACCTCACATTCCCTTGATACGTATCTACCAAACAAATTAGAACAAATACAATTAAATTTGGATGGAAATTGGAGCACCTTATTGCCTGTGGGTCCTAATAGTTGTATTCAAATTCA
>JBCJKH010052072.1:22500-28303 GCA_039877255.1 Loriculus beryllinus
GGGCCTCATATACTGCCAAAAATAGTGTTAGTTTCATTAATGTGAATTTCCAGCATACAGTAGTTGTAATGTTAGAAACAATTGCTGGTCAAGTTCAACTTGTTGCTATTGTTTTTAATTTGCACAGGAGTAGTACCAGAAATTAGTGTCACTGCTTGTATCTAGCTGAATTTTAAACAACAGAACATTAGTTTTTTATGTTGGTGCCACCAACTGTAAATGACATAAGTTAGTTATTACAAACCACAGTAATTAGACTGTTGCAACCATCTAAAACCTTTAGGCTTCCAGTCTGTGCTGTTAGTGTTAAGATGTAAAGTGCAATCCTAAGCTAACATTGTCTGTGCAAGCACCATAGAAACATTTGCATATCTGCATATATCTTACAACTGTACTCTTTACCTCCTTGTGATAAAGCTTTGTCTACCTGCAAACACAGTCAAAGGCTACAGCTGCAAACCAAAGCCAACTCTAACAATGGCCAATAGCTCAACGACAGAAGCAGCCACATGCTTTGGTCAGCCTTCTGTAACTTTAATTAGTACAAAGGAACCTTTCCATGAACTACCTGCTGTTTTCTGATGACCTCTGGGATCTTTTCATTTAGCCCTATACAAAGAAACAAATACGAAAAAAAGTCAATTCAGTCACAGTGTAATCTTCTGAGGCCAAAAGTCAATCTAAATGCAGTGAAGATTTGCTTTCATTTAAGACAGAGGTGAGAACAAAGTCTGCAGTGGAAGTTATGATAGAAAGCAACAAATGTGGATCACTGACCAAAATAATGATGTACTTGATGCAAATGCAGATTGCATATTGTTATATATAATACATTATGTTTTATTTTTTTCCCATTCAGTCTGTTTTTTTCTGTGGTGAATACATGTTGTTAGAAGATGTCTTGTATGGTCTTAATCTTTGTTGTGTACTATTTTTTATAGTCTTAAGTTATAATGAAAAAAAAAAAAAAGTAGGAACCAAACATAAAAGGTCTAGTAAAGCCAAAAATTAATTTCATATTGATTTAAAGTGATCTAGGTGGGTTTTTACACTGAAAGCAAAGATATAGCAATTGTAGTCCATGGTATTTATTTTCAGTCAAACCAAAGTTACATATAATTCTGCCTCTGCTTATACGGGATATTAACACTAACAATACACTCCCTTTGGAAGACTTGCACAGGCCAAATTGTTGGAATGCTGGTTTTCTTGACAACTCCAAACCCAAAAATATGATAATGCATTATGGTGTAGTTGAAGATAGCATAGTCAGATGTTTGCTTAAAACCTAGAAACTTTACGTGTTGCTTTTCATGTGCTGTGCCAAGTCTTGATAATACTTTTTCCCCCAACCAAGGGACCTCATAACCTGATTATGGTTATTGCTTTACAAACAGTTTTTGACAGAAGGTGGCTGCTAGAGCTTAACATATGTACCAGTTCCATGTGATGGTCCTGGTTCTTGCAAACTAAGCTCATCATTTATTCTTTGCTGAAGTCAGCAAATAGACTTAAAGATATACACAGTCATCTATCACGCCAAATAAAAGGACATAACGGCTTTCGAAAGGGTTTTCCCACTTACCCAAAAGGCTTTCTGAAAGCTTCTACCTCTGCAAAAGAAAAAAACAAAAAAAAGAAAAAAAAAACAAAAGCAAAAGAAATTAGAACAATTATGGCAGATTGCATGAATTGTGAGAACGTCACAGTAACTGCTACTTTTCATTATGTTTGTCTTTGGGTCATGATCAACAGAAAGTTTAATTACAACAGTAATAACATTAAGAGAAGGACCCACCTTGTAAGCGGTTGTTTTCAGTCAATCAGTTGTCTAAGATTCTGATGTGGGGAATACCTGAAAGGGAACGATGGGTGTTTTGAGTGTATGTTCAAGAGACTTTGATGGACTGGGAGTAAATGTGGTAATTGTTACCATCAGGAAGGTGGCCTAAGACTACAATGCTAAAGTATGCATACCTCAGTTACAAAACTTTTGAAAGGAAGTCTCAGCCACAGAATGCATATACCTGTAGAGTTTTGCATGGGTTTTATATAAATACAATTTAAAAAAAAAAAATAGCTGCTTGCACATTATACCAGAAAAACCTCCAAAACTGCAATTGCTTTGAAAATAGATTTTAGGTTTTTTGGAGTTTTCTGAGATGCTTGGTCTGTATTTTGATAATTGTGCATATTATGTAAAAATGTTGGTGGACCCATAAATGACCAGACTTTTTCTAAGAAAAATGTTGCTTTAATGCATTTCATGAATTTTTACTCTTATATCATTGCTTGCTAGTAATAGCAAATCTGCTTTTCTGCATCTGCTTTGCGTAGCTATTGTAAGGCTTTGAACTAATGTATGTATTTATTGCTTGAACTTCTGTGCATACCTTATAAAGCATAATGTCTGACAATTTCAATGGCTCATGTATTCTTGCTTCTATCATAAGCCGAGGACGGGGATTATGATCTTTTGTATACAGCAAATTTTAACTGTAGCACAAACATCTGTTTATGTATTGGTGGGTTATACCTGTTTTATTTATCTTTTTTGAGGTAAACTGATTTTTGATACTTTTCATTACTGTGTACTGTGTTCATACCTTGAATTCTCTGACGTTAGAAGTCATGGTTGAGAATTGTAACAGCTGTTATTCGTTCTGTATTCATGGCTTTCACTGCTGAATAAAATAAAGGACCAAACCTAGGATTTGAAAGAAAACTGTCTACCTCTAACACCAGGGAGTTATCAGATTTTATTTTACATAGTTTTAGTCTACAAAGTCACAATTGCTTAAACCTAGTGGGCTTAAGGCTTATATTCTGTGTGGTTGAATTCATGGCACAGTTGTACTGTTTGAAAATCAATTAAAGTTTCATGTGAATGTTACAAGTATTTGGTAGAATTACCACTAACTGGGTTTTCTTTAGATAAAGCAGAGATGGGGAAACTGTCATCAGCATTCTGTGTCTACAGCTGATTAACTTCATAAGAATGCATTTCTTTCTTTGTGATTAGGGAATCCAGGCACAGTCAGCTAGGATCAGAGCTACTGAACTGCACTTAGAATAAACCAGCCTGGACTCAAATGTTCTGGGTCCTCCATAGGCTGATTTACAAATGTCCTCAAATTGGACATTCACAATTTGGATATTTGGGTTTTTTTTTAAAAAAAATGATTCTTATTATTTTGCCTGCACACTCTAATAGTAATGTGCATTCTGGAAGGGTGGCTTTATTATTGCTCTAAAGCCATTAACCAGCTCATTTTGCCCTTGTTATTTCAAGAATTAAATCACTATGGAGGGCTTTTCTCCATTAAATTTGGCATACTTAGCGAAAACAAGATATATGTTTTACTATAGAATTGATGTATGACCAGTGTTTTCACTGCTGATGGATGTAAAAATGTATATGAGACCATTTCATTCGCTTGCTTACGTTTCTGGAGTATAAATAAAAAGAAAGTATAATTCTTTTTGATCTGTTTATAGCCCACAGGGTTTTATTCTTTCTGGGAAGAACCTTCTTCCACCTTAAAGAGCTTGCTGTAGCTCGGTTGTGTAGGGCTTGGGATACATGAAGCATACCTAGTTTTAGCCAAAAAAAAAAAAAAAAAGAGAAAAAACCCAAACCATCAATAACAGCACATATCACCGTGTGTGTTATTTTGCGAGATGCAGCTCATTACTAAAAACCTGAAGAGAATTTGTTAAGCTTCTTTTTGACAGTTTTATTTAATGGAAAACTTGATTCTTAAGTAATCCCTTATAAGGCATTTTTGTTATTCATATTGGGTTTGGTTTTTCTTTTATGATTGGTTTCGGAAAGCAATGGATGGAAATGTAATTAATCAGCTGTGTCGTGTGATTTACCCACTCAAAATTTCTGCATGTATCCATTTGCATGTGTGTCTGCTACTCACTGACTTGTTCAAAATGCTGGTTGCTACAGTTGAGCAGCACATAACACACTGCCTTGTGCCTCTCGCTTGTCTGAAGATACTTTTTTTTTAAAATTTCAGGGAAGTAGTGTTTGTTGGGTTCTTTCAATGTCATGATCAGTATTAGAATTAGGTCTTAAGATCCTTAGGTCTAAAGAGCTTCATATTAAATCATAGAATCATAGAATGGTTTGGGTTGGAAGTGACTTTAAAGATCATCTTCCAACCCCCCTGCCATGGACCAGGACACCTGCCACTAGACCAGGTTTCTCAGAATGCTTTAATATCTCTTTAAGTAAGTTCTCAGAACAGCACTTGTATATTGACTTTAAATAAATGCCTGTAAAAACATACTTTCTATGTAACTTTCCCCTAAATAAATTTGTAATGATTCAAAATACACATTATATACAGGTCAGTGCAATTATAGTAGTTGTATCTGTATGCTAGAAAATATTTTCCTTCAACACTTCCACAAAGCAGAAAAATAATGACATATCCTAACCGGGGTGCTTACTTATTAAGAAGCTGAGTGATGCTGTTATTAGATCAAATGAAAGCCATGTCTAAGCATGTGGAAGATTTTTTGATCCTAATGGATGTATTGGTTGTAAATACATGCCATTAAAATGCTTCTCTTTTTTAAAACTTTTTTTAAAGAGCAAGGGTATATGCATGGATATTTATATTTCAGAGCCCAAATGTTGCGTTAGAAACCTGCATTTCCAAATAGCTCCTAACAAGCATGTGGGAAGAAAGTGAAAACTTCAACTAGTCTGACTGTGTTTGAAGACCATGGTGAATCACTGTGTGATACGCAAACAGAGGATGCAGCATTATGGACCCGTTACTCAAATTGCATCAGTCTTCAGTTGCTTCTCCAGCCCTGTCGATACGGTCCTGAGGAAAAAGCTGCTATAGGTTATTTTCTCACTGTAGGGAAGTAAAATTCTCTGTGACACTTCTTTATTTTGTGTTCTCCTGGCAATTTCTGTGCAAAAGAGTGGTATTTTTACTGCATTCTGGGCCTTTCTTAGAGGCAAACTGGACAGCGGAGCCTGGACCTGAGGTTTATTACAGATGTATAATGTCTACAGGGCAGAAAAGTCAAGGGGAATCAATGGAAAATTGGTTATATGTCCCATTAAAAGTATAGATGATACTCAGGGGACGTATGTGAGATCCTAAATCATTTCACAATCAAAGACTCCAAAATCAGCAGTTTCTAACATCAAAAAATTATAATAATTTTTGTCCATTAAGTATCCAAGCAGTGATAATAGGGGGTACATTTATTGTTACAGTCTAATTTAACACCCTGCACTGAAGCATCAGTAAAATCTGTGGAAACTATTCATGCAGATCAAAAGCATCGTGTGGCTTCAAATAATTTCAGTGAATATTCTTTATTTAGGTAAGATTTTTAAAGACCTCTGAAGGTAGACAACCTTGTAGGATGTAGCCAACTAAGCTAGGAGGTCGACTAACATAGTGAAGTGAAGTTTACCTCTCATAGCATAGCCATAGTCTGCAGCTAAATGAAAGGAAGCACCTTAGCTCAGAATGCAGAAATCAGAAGTCCTGTGAGAAAATAGGGACAAAATATTGCTAAAGGTTAAAAGTATTTTAAGTTGCAGTATCAAAGGCTAATATTCTCATTAGATTCTTTCCATCTGTGTCAAATCAAAGCTGAAGCACATATAAAAGGTAAAATTTCTTCTTTTTTTAGTACCACTTGCATTAGTAATTGTGTGGTCATCAGCTTTTCAGCAGGTTCTTCTGGCTTCCAAACTGAGGCCTAGAATATTTCTAACAGGTAGCTGACTTCAGGTGGTATTTTCCAGAGTCTACAGTAC
>JBCJKH010052076.1:0-41148 GCA_039877255.1 Loriculus beryllinus
GCCCCATCCCTGGCAGTGTTCAAGGCCAGGTTGGACGGGGCTTGGAGCAGCCTGGTCTAGTGGAAGGTGTCCCTGCCAACGGCAGGGGGTTGGAACTGGGTGAGCTTTAAAGGTCCCTTCCAACCCAAACCATTCTATGATTCTGTGGCATGTTCTCTGCTCTTCCTGATGCTAAGATTTAACTTTAAGGTCAGGCTGGCCTGTCTTTCGCATCCATTTTTATTCTTTTGTTTTTTAAATTTTGGAACTTGGTCCCATTCCTGTTTAATCAATATCAAAATTTTCTTGATGACTTCAGCAGTAAAGCATCGAAACTTGAGTTCAGATCCAAGGTTGCTACAGGTTTACACCATCCTTTCCCTTAACAGAAAGTGTATCCCACCTCTTTTGAAAACTCTGTGTGTTTCCCTCATGGTCAGATTTGTAGATGTGCAGTAGCTGGGGCAAGTCAGATTTGAAATACCTGTTTTCTGTAACTTGATTACTATGAAATAAATGCAATAGGTTTTTGTGTTGCTCTTGTGGCAGGAAGTTGCCCAGGAAAAGAGACACACCTCAGAGAGAGTATGACTAAAAAAACCTTATATTTTACACATCTGGTACTTTTTAAAGGTTCACAGGATGTTTATTTGGATCCGTTTGATCAACTTCACTTACATTTTCCACTAGTGTTTGCAAGCCAGCATCCTTTGGAAGAATAAACCTGGTCATTGAATTCTGAAGAGCATATCTCAACTGCAGACAGATTTACCAGTTTGGTGGGAGTAAATTAATGGTACTGTAGTATTTACAGTGGGGGGGAAAAAAAATCTACTGAGCAGTGAGCATCCATAGATGCCTCTTCAATTTGCCATTCTTAACTGCACCCCAAGCAAATGCCCACTTTGCTGAGCTACAGTGTTCTCCTGTACAGTGATCTAATCCAAGACAATTGGGCTTAAGTTTGTTCGTAAGCGGCAATCCCAGGGAGAAGCCTGCACTTCTGCAGTCAACAATAACTGCAAGGGCATTTGATTTCTGTATCTGACAAAATAGGTAAAATGGCTAAATTAATTTTTGTGAATTATTTCCAGTGCTTTGCAGGGCAAATGTGTTTCTAACCGACAAGCTTGAGTGAAACAAGAAGAGTGACAGATACAAAAGGTGTTTACTTCACTGGAGAAGTCACATTGCTAAATGCTAACCACAGTGGCTTTAGACAGAAACCACACATGTACAGATCTGGAGAATGTCACAATCTGGTATTGCTAAGAAGCCTAAGCTCTGCTTTTGCAAAAGCCTGAAACATCAGTCATTTCAGTGAAGATTCATAATTAGAAGTTCTCAAAAAAAGCAGCTCTGGACTGGCTTTAATACATACACCCACAGAGCAGCTATTAATGCAGATGACAACTTGAGAGGTTTTCACCTACTGTAATAAAAGGAAATGGCTCTTTGGAGGTGGGTCTGCAGAAGAAAGCCACACATGTCTGTGTACTTCACATCTATGTCCTCTGAACAACCTGAAATCTGTCTGCAATGTAAGCACCATCTCTTAGCACATAACTTCCTTTTCCCCTTGTGTTGATTCTTTATTTTTCTGCCCTGTAACAAATGCCAAATCCAAACTGTGAGACTGAAGAAGGTTGAGAATCATGAATTTAAGATGTGGAAGGAGTGAAAGCAAGTAATGTTTCCACTGGGGTGTCAGAGCTTACAAATTTAGTGACTAACCATTTAAGCCCAAGTTCTGGCTCTGTTCATCCAGATTCTACCAGGAGCAGCTGAATAAAAGAGCTGCACTGGACCACAGTAAGGTAAATGGGGCCCAGTAACTTGTCTCAGAAGCAGCCAGTAGCAGATGTTGGAAAGAGAGTAGCCATTTTCTTACAGAATGATCTTATCCTTAACAGAACTAACCCTTCTGGCATGGCTGTGGAAAAGGAACAGCTTAATTGGCTCATTTCCCTATGTGTGGGTGTGATTCCATTGTGCCCTCTTCATCAGTGAAGCTGGTTTAAGATGTTGTCCATTCTCCCACTTGCAATTCATTCCTAGTGTTGTGTCATAGCTTATCACTGCTCCAGCAGTACCGTTGCAGATGTTTCAAAAGCCATATTGTAAACTGGATCACTGAAGCAGAGCTTAAAAAGAAGGTTAAGGAAAAAGATCAGTTCACTGATCTAGTTTATAGGCCCACTGAGAGATGCATCAGTATGGCTGAAGGGATTAAACTGAGGCAATGTGAGAGAAGGCTTTCAAATTGACTTGGTTGATGGAGGAAATGTAAGAGGGAACTATTCCTGCACCCCAGGACTGAGGAGGAGGGGAGGAGCTGTACCTGCCATACTCTAGCATTTAAAACAGTTATCCTACTTCTCACCTCTCCCCAACCCTCCACCCACACAGCCCGGTGTGAACAACCTGCTGAACTCCTGCTCCCTCGTTGTGGTTCTTGCTTCAGTGTCAGTAAAACAGGAACACATTTTTACTTTCTCAACACCTTAATGACAAGATCTGCAGCTGAAAAATGAAGTGTTTACGTACAGCATCTCTGTTCGTTTGGGATACCATTTGGAGGCATAAATCTCTACCCACTGGTTATGTAGCATAGTAAATATTTTGTGCCAAAGTCCCTTGTTTCAATAAAATGGGAGTGACACCATCTTGTAGAGGGGGTGTTTACCAGGAAAGTAGGTACCAAATAGATATGCTCTGACTGAAGTCATGGAAACTTCAGAAACACACCTAAATGAACACTTCTGGTTTAGGCAGAGGAAAACCCCTCTTGAAACTTGCAAGTTCTTCCAAACCCTGAGATGAGATTCCAAATTCATTATGCATGGATAGAGACACCACATTCCTGATCTGACATACTAAGAATAATGCCCCAGCGGTCTTTACCTCCAAGGAATTCTAATATAATCACCTCTACTATCTAAATGCTAAACAATAAGCATTTTTGGTTCAGTATATCCCCTTCCTAGCCTTGTTTCCTCTAGCTGTGTTCTCTTGATGCTCACACTTTTCTATTCAGCTTCAAATTCAGGGAAAGCTGGCATCCAATACCATTATACAAAAAGGCCAACAGAAATACAAGCAATCCAGTAAAATTAAATTTGCCTCAAAACTGAGATTCAGAATCTCAGTTTTCTGCCTTGGGACTACCCAAACTTGTCCAGGATGCCATCAGAACACATCCTGTTACCCACCTGAAATAAACATGGCAATTCTTTGCCACAGAAAACTAACATTTTCACATAGTCCGTTGCAGCTTAAGCTCCTTCAGTGATAATTCAGCAAGTATGATGCATGTAATGTCTGCCATGGCTTCAGAGCTCCCTGGTTCAACAAGTGCTAAGGATCCTTTATTAACATATCAAATACCGCTTTTTCCTTCTCCCTTTCTCAGAGGGGGTAAGAAATGCTTCAGATTCCTGAGTTTAGAAAGGCTTGGGGGCATTCTAACTCAGCAGAGGATAAGCTGAAAAGAGACCAACATCCCTCCTCAGCCCCCTCTGCCACCCTGCACATGCTTGTGACAGGTAGCAAACATACTTGCCGGGCCCGGGTCAGATATTGGCAAGGAAAAAATACTTTAAAAAGGTTGACAAATCCATCTAAATACTGTTTAATTCATCCTGATAAGTCAGGGCTCTGGAGTGTTTCATACCACCTTTTCTTCTCCTTTCCTTCCATAGGCCTCAAGGCTGGGCCATGTTTTCACAGAACCAAGAATTCAGTACCAGGGTAACTGCAATATTTGGAAAACAGGACTAAGTTCAAAAAATACATGATAAAATAAAGGTGATAAGTATTTAACTACTTCATTTTTTTTTTCATTGTTTTAATACTTTTCAGCATCACTTACACATATATCTAAACCTCTAAGCAAAAGGCATCTAACTGGATATTTACTTCCCTCTTCCTTTCTCAGCAGGATTTTGGTCCCCCGTTTTTTCCTCCTCCCTACAAAAGAATGAGAACACCCAATGTTCAGCTTGCTGCCTTTCCTGAGGTTACTATGTGAGCTTTTGCTTGGCTAATGGTGCCTCTCAGTTTACCTCATGTTTGCTGTTTGTTTTTGGGCTCAGCCTGCAATAGTAATCAAGACTAAATATTTGCTCAAATGAAGTGGCTCTGTGGTTCTCATTGCAGGGAGCTGGATGAGGACAAAATGAAACTAGCTTGAAATATCCTAGTATGCCCAAGAGATGTGAGGAACAAGGGATTTTTCCAGTGCTGTAGAAAGTCATCCAGATTCTCATTGCAGCTTTGTTGTGGGAACTGCAGGGGAACTAACTCGTTTATAGCCTGCCACAATTAAAGACACCGCTTTTGTCTGCCAGAAACCAAAGTTGGTCCAGTGAAAGCCAACCTTTGGGACCATTCTGTCAGGCCACAACCAGAAAGAAGACTCAATGCGAAGTTACGCAAGCATCCATTCTCCCTCGTCTGCAAGACTGAAGCCCACATTTTTCTGATAAGAGGAGGCTACATCCTTTGTGCTTGCAAGTCAGTGGCAGGTCTTACAAACACACCCACAGATTCCCAGTGTAACATATTGCAAGCTCTGTGCATCTGGAGCCAGTGCATGCTTTCTCAACAACCCCCCCTTTCATTTCTGCCAAGATTCCCTCCCACATTTGGGACTTCTTTCCTGCTCCCTTGAGAGCCTCCTCAATTCTCCCAGCTCCTCCAGCCTCCCACTGTCAGAGTGAGCTGTTCTGTAAAGCTTTGCCGGTCTGCTCTGCCTTTGGAAGCATACAGGCCAGTGCAGGAAGCTGGGCACAAAGAATATCCATGCACTGCCCTTGTTCTCAGCCGTCTGTTTGGATCAGATGGATGGACCAGAAGACTGAACTGACGGTGCTAGCACAGAAGGCAGAGAATTAGCCAGGACTTACAGAGGCATTTGCTTTGTAGGATGTGAGAAAATACCAACAGAGACACATAACTGTATCACTGTGGGAAACCACCTTTTAGCTGAGGTGCAGACAAACACCATTGATCACAGTCACCATCTTCCCCATTTATCAGAGCATCATTTCCTGGGATTATTCTGGAACAAAGGCAGCAACTCACTGGGTATCCTGCGTATTTGCATAACACAAAATTCCTGTCAAAAACCAATACCTCACTGAGGAGTAGCAGGCTGCTGAGCTACCCAACTACAGGCTAGTACCTGCTCTGTGTATTTCTCAGCTACCAAGACACAGCAAAGTGTTACAGGAATCAAATCCACAGGACAAAGATGCTCAGGAGCTGCTTCTGAAATTCCTCTGCATGAGGCAGCAGCTCGTGTTGGGTCAGGATATAAAGAGTCCTGCAAGCAGTGGTGTCAGGAAAAAAATAAATAGCAAGAGGTTAAAAGGCTTTTTATAGAAGAGAGTATTTGGACTTCCAGTTACAGACCCAAGTGCGATACCAATCTAAAGCACGAAATAATAAGATAGCTTTGCTGTCATCTACTTAGTGGGACAAGGCATTCAACCCATGGTAAATTGTGTCCACTCCCTTCTTGTCTTTTCTGTTCTCACAGGGACTAAAAGCATCCTTAAATCTCTTGCCGCTCTATCATTCTCCTGATTACAGCCACATCTAACACTGAACTTGAAACACACACCTGTACATAAGTTTGTGGCTAATTGTGAGACAGCACAGAGGCCTGTAATTCCTTGACTCTTTATAGAGGAATGTACATGTATAAAAGCCTTTTGAATTTTCATAAGCCGCCCTTTAGATGTGGGATAGCAAAACACAAAAGGATGAAAACAAGATGCTCACCCAGTGATTCAGCTTTCCTGCAAAGTTTTTTTTTGACAGCCATCATAACCCCGAAAATAATCACCCCAGCCCTTTTTTCCTGTGGGCTAAAAACACATCAGCAATGAGGATCATAATGTAAGTTTTTTTGTTCCCATTAGGAATCCATGAGAAAGAGCTTTGCATTACAGGGAGAAAAAAAGAATCATACGCAGGAAAAGAAGGTAAATGTATGTGCGTTTGGGTTCTGTATTTTATTTAAGGAATGCTAAATGAGGTTTGGCTTTGCTAGGGGACACACCAGCTGTCTTCAAGCTCTTCTTATTATGATCTCCCTTGTACCTTAATTGAGAGAGCAGGGTGTGGAAGTTTCAACAAGGGTTCCCTTTACAGTGTGCTAATTAGGCACAGGAGTTCACAAAACCCCTCAGTTATAAACAATTACCTTTCCCCAGGCTTACTTTCATTTTCATGCAACTGCATTTTTACTCATTTTCTATTAGTTTTCCAGAGTGAACAAGAGTAATTTCTAAAATTAGTTTTCTAATTAGCAAAGGGAAAATAAAAGGGCAAGAAAATATGTAAAGGGGGGGAAGGTATAATTAAAAGCACTTTATGATGCCTTTTTTTTTGTGCTTCTTCAGTATACAGGAGCCCAAGGTGTTTTCAGATCACTGTAACATCTCCTTTAAAAAATCTCGATTATGCTCCTCTGGAATTGGCTCTGACTGTGAATAATGGGGGTTTGTGTGCCCTGAACTGAGTGCTACACTCACCCCTGCAAGAGGAAGAGCCAAAGGAAAGCAAGAGGGGCTGTGAGCTCTAATTCCTCCAGATCTTCTCCATTCATTCCATTCGCAAAGCAAAATTTGCTTCAGAAAGAGGGCCCTGCTTGGCCTTCAGGATATCTTTTTGCCTGCCAGTGGCCTGGCTGGCCACTCAGTCTGTGCTCAGACCCAGAGGCACACACAGCTGGGAAGGGAGAGGCCTCTGCCCTCCTCCCTGCCAACGCGATGCTTCCTCCTGATGGCAATGACCTCAGCTCTTGGCAGCGAGCTGTCCCATCCCGTCCCACAGAGGAGCCAGCCACCCTGCCACAAGCACCCCTCCTCGTCCCTCTGCCTCCTGGCAAGGGAAGGGAGAAACTCGGGGCTTGGGACAGTCCTTCTGCCCTAAAAAGAGGCAATCCCAATGATGGAAAACTGTATTGCAAGGACAGCTGGCACCTTAATGCTAAACATTTTACGCCCTGCATTGGCATGAAACCTTTCACACTGCTGCTCTCTGATCTTGTTCTCTGTTGAATTTCTGGAGAAAGGTCAAGCAAAGCAATACTAACCCACAGTATCAGGAGAACCATGTTATGATTCAGTCTTCAGTCACCATCATACTTGTCACCTGTGATAGTGCTGCTTGCCCAGGACCTTTACAATGTAGAAGACACTCAGATATTCAAGAATAGATGAAAGGCTACATCTGCGTTTCCTGAAGGTTGCTTTTGTATCCAAGGAGCTGCCCAGAAAGCAGGAGAGCAGTGTTTCTGTGGGACTGGGGCAAGAGTTGCTCAAGCTACAGCCCCAACAGGGTTTGTGTCTCCCAGCCTACCAGCAGACCTGGAAAAGACCACGTAGGGGAAAACTCATAATTCTCAGTGGCAGCTTCCCAAGCATAGCAGTTCTCACTGAGAACAACCTTGCCTCTCCTCTAGATACCTAGTGAAAATAGACATTCACCCTTTTATTGTCGCACATCAGACCACTGTTGCTCTTTCTCACTGCACTGCAGTAGCACAGATTGATTCTTAAGCCAAGATCAGCTCCTGTTGCTTTCCCAAAAGAGCTTTCAAGCTCTTTAAATGGACCAGACAAACTCAGTGTGAAAAAACAATCAGAAGTGAAGAAAGGCTGAGACAGGCCCTGATACCTGCAGCAGGTCCGAGGCAGGAGGTGGGTAAAGGATACTACCCCAGCTAGCAGGAACCAAGCACCCCATGGCAGCACAGAGCTACCTCACGTAGGATGGAAAATGTTTAAAGTGCCATAGTTGGGGCCCACAGGAAACTTTTGGGAAGTATGTGCTGGGTCTAAGACAGGAACCAAGAGAGTCAGTATTTAAAATATGCACTGACAATGAATTGCTTCATTACTCTGAGAAAAATTGAGAAGCAGGGGAAGGAGTAAAACTCAGCTGCATCAGGAAACAGGCAAATAATTGTCTGACGGATACACCAGGTCTCCTGACTGCTGCCCTAAGACTTTGCTGCTGCTCAGCCCACAGTGTCTTCCTCATCATGATAAGCATCTCCTTCCAAGAGACAGCAAGATCTCCTCTGCATTTAGGTATTGCTATAGGAATGCACTGCATCTCAGAATGGCAATATGCCCTTGGAAGATCATTTTCCCAGAGAGAAAAGATGGGGCAAGGAGGCCATTTGAAGGTTCACATGCTAAGCATAAGGCCCTGAGGACAGCCTCCTCCCTCAACACCAACAGCAGGGGCTGCATGGCACAGCTAAGTGCCTCAGATCCTCAGGGGCTGTGTAGGGTGCAGGGGACCCTGCAAGAGAAGTTCCATAGCCATGCTATGGGATTAGGGCCAAGCTCAGCAAGGTGGGGTGACCCCTGCCTACATGCTGGTCAGCACAGCGCCTTTTCTGTCATGCCTGGGTGCATCTTCTCCAGTGGGATCTCACACTCTGGAAAAGAAGCAAGCAGAAATGTCTTGCATTGAGCTCCTTACAGTATCTGCTACTGTCTTGTTTTCATAGAACTATGGAATCAGCTAGGTTGGAAAAAACCTTTAAGCTCATCAAGTCCAGCCATTCCCCCAGCACTGCCACGGCCACCACTAAACCATGTCACTGAGAGCCTCATCTATACGGTTCTTGAATACAGGGATGGTGATTCCACCACTGCCCTGGGCAGCCTGCTCCAACGCCTAAGCACCCATTCAGTGACGAAGTTGTTCCTAATGTCCAATCTAATTTTCGCCCTGCTGTACTGCTTTTCTTTCTCCTCCTCTGTCTTCCTCTGTACATAAGGCTCTCAACTGAAGAATGAAAAGTGCCACCCTTCAAACTAAGGAAACTTCTGGCCCATGAGCTGCTGAAAAAGGGCACACAGACGTGTGAGCCGCAGCCCCCCTCCCACGGCGCTTTGTAAAGCAAGTGAATCGTCTCAGGCAGGAGGCTGCTGCACTTCGAACAGCTCAAGGTGAGGAACGGTGTGGGACAGAGCACCTGGAGAAACTGGACCTCGTGTCTGGGGCTTGCACATCCCTGAGCAGAGACATGGGAAGCGCTGCCTTTGTGGAGCTGGAGTGGGGAGGGGAGCCCTGGAAGCCGTATGCAGGAAGAGCCGTGCTTGGGACGATGCCCAGCCTCGCAGGGAGAGAGGCAGGTAGTGATCATACCACTATTTATGGCTCTTTTTTGCTGCGACAACCACAGCCTTATTTGGGCAAGAGCGCTCCGCTGGAGGCTGATGTGCAGAGGTGGAGCCTCCAGAGGCACTCCTGGTGCTTGCTCCCAGGCTGTCTTCCCTGGAAAAACCCTGGGAACCCTCGCTGGATCCAGCTGTTTCAACCTCAGACTGCAAAGAGACCCACCTCCCCTCCTCCTCGCCCCCGTACCTCCTACTAGCTGGAGCTGCGGTGAAGGAGAAACGCCTGCATTTGTGATGTTGTGGGTATCTGGGAGCACGGGGTTGGAGAGTCCCCCGCATCCGACGTGGGAAACCTATTCCCATCTGGTTGTGACAGTACTGAGAACCGGAAGCAAAAAAAGAAAGGAAAAACAAACAACCCTCCCCTCGCCCCCCTAAGTGTTGCTTGTCAGGCACTGGTGACTGTGTGAAAGGCTGCAGCTGGCTAATGTGCTGCACAACCTCCAGTGCAGATCCTTCTGCCTCTGCATGTGCTTTGGAGCCCCGCAGTACCTCTGCCTGAGCTGCAGCGAGTGAACGGGGCTCTTGCACGTTTTAACCCCATCCAGTCCACCCAGCTGAACTACACTGGCAACGGGTTGCAAATAAAGCCGAACATAAACATGCTAAAAATGTCACTGTCATCAGATAAGGTTGCTATGCGCATAAAATTCCTGACACCATTAAAGCAAGGACATGAGAAGTTAAGCCACACACATACGGTGGCTGGGATGGGGGGGAGGTACACTGAGCTGTAACTCTGGTTTTGAGCTCTACTTCTCCCAATGGGAGGGGAAAAGAGAAAAAGATGTTACAGCACCCACCTCCTTCTGCAAACACTGGCATGTTTTGGGAAGGAGCAGCAGGCAGGGGTTAGCCATGCTGCTCACAAACCACGGAAGGCTGACCAACATCCCTCAGCTATCGTCACCAAAACCAGTCATATTTAGCACACCAGGAGGCATTTATCTCTGTTTTACAAGAGAGGAAACAGGCACTGAGAGCTTCCTCCATAATATACTTCTTATAGTTGTTCCAGTCACAGAAATACAGGGTGGAGCAGGCTAGATGCTGCTGCATGGACTTACCAGTTCTGACACCCAGGTTTGCAGATACACATGAGCTGCCAGGTGTAACAACCTTCCCTACCACATACTGAGTTTTTATAGCCTTCAAACCGTGCATGTTAAGAGCCAGGGTGAGGGCAGGAACTGTGGGAGTCATTCACAAGTGATTTCAGGTGAACCCCCTCTTCTGAGTTTACCACAGCAGCCACCCTTTATCTGCTTGCAGACTCTGTTGCTAAAGACAGAGAAGCTGTGCACCATGTCCCAGGTGATGAGTGATGTGAGTTAGGTTAACCTGCAAGGGTTTAACAGCATGTTCCTCCTCAGCCTCACAAGGGTCAGGGTTGGGGCTTGATGATTGCGTGAAGCCAACTCAAATTGGAGCAGCCTTCAAAGGGAGGCTGTTCCCTTCCCTCCTCTGATCTTCATGCTCCCACTGCCAGTCTCAGCTGATGTAGATTCTCATTCTGTTTTGAAACAAACCTGAAGCAAAAGAAAGAGAGATGTTTCCAGATTTATTATTTCTTTGGTCCATTTGGCTACCAGGGTACTAGAGAAGCACTGGACATGTACAGTCATGGGCAGCCAGACATGAGCTGGTCAGAAACCATGAGGGAATGCAGGCCAGGAGAGGCCAGAAAGCCTCCTTTCCAGTGATATCATGAATGAATTGACTCCAGCTGCATGGCTGGTCACAGGGATTGTGAAAGCATCCTGCATGCAAGTGGTTCCAGTCAGTACCTGAGTTAAGGAATGTCTATTGCCAACCAAAATCACAGCATCATTGAGGGTAGGAGGCAACTTTGGAGGTCTGCAGTCCAACTGTGTGCTCGGAGCAGGACCAGCCTTAAGGTAGATGAGGGTTCGCAGGGCCATATGCAGTTGGGTTTTGACAATCTCTGTGTTACCTCTTGTCCTTTCACTGAGCACCTCTGGCAGTTTGGCTCTACCATCTGCACAGCAGCCCCTTTTTGGGCAGTTGAAGACAGCGGGTTGATGGCTCCCGTCGCAAGCCTTCTCTCTTTACAAACCACCCCAGCTCCCTAAGCCCTTGCTCATGTGTCAAATGATGCAGGCCCAGTTCTTTACTGTGAGGGTGGTGAGGCACTGGAACAGGCTGCCCAAAGAAGTGGTAAATGCTCCATCCCTGGCAGTGTTCAAGGCCAGGTTGGGCAGAGCCTTGGGTGACATGGTCTAGTGTGAGGTGTCCCTGCCCATGGCAGGGGGTTGGAACTGGATGATCTCAAGGTCCTTTCCATCTCTAACTCTTCTATGATTCTGTGCTTCTCCACCGGATTTCTTCCACTTGTTAATGTCCCTTTTGCAAATGCAAAGGACCATCCTGAAGCAGCCTGAGGAATTGTCCATCTCACCTCCTGGAGGAGAGCAGGAGTCTCTGCCTCCTTGTAAAAGCACAAGGCCCTGTGAGTGTGTTTGTTGGGGCGTGCATGCACAATACCAGCATGGGTAGTGTCACACGGGGTCAGTGCATCCACCCATCCTGTAAATACTGGCACAGAAGTTAAGGTCATAAATATGGGTGCAAACTTGATCAAATCTGGGGGGCAGAGCTGTGCTGCAGGTACGCTGTGTGTACATCCGTGTGCGACCCAGCGACATCTGTGCACCGTCTTTCTCCTTCAGCAGCTCTGCACCTCAGCAGGCACAGATCCTCCTTCCCATTGTTATCTGAGAAGATGTTTACAGTCAGGTCTAAATCTGGTCAGGTAGCTTCTCAATTACTCAACTCTCAGCTATTACTCTGCTTCAGTAACCCTGAAGCTGAGGGAGAGAGGGTGTACCAGGAGGTAGCTGGGACTGGAAGACAACAGGCATCATGTTCTGCTCTGGTGCTGTTGCCGGAGGGCAGTGCATCACTGCAGTGGTGTCAGAACTGTCAGGCACAACCTTTGGAGCGTGAAAAAGAACACCTATTGCTCCATGGGCCAGCAGGTGATTCCCAAGGAGGTGAGCAAGAAGGGACAACTCCAGCTTTTACCTGCTTGCTTTCTTGGGGATAATGATAGACAGAATGATGTGTAACTGCAAATCAGCGGCGCCTTTTGCAATATCAGGATTGCGGTGTGATGAGCAATCCCTCTGAAGTCTTCATAAAGGATGGGTAATAGGCAAAGCTGAGGTGAGCTCCAGGCTGCGGATGGGGGAAATACACCACAAGGATATGAGATGGAAGGTATAAGGCTGACAAATAGGTCATGGCCATGGTCTGCAGGCAGGGAGGGAGGCAAGCAGAGGGCATCCCTGCAGTGCCAGCTGAGTGTGCACCCAAATCCACCTTACAGAGTTGAAATCCCCATCAGGAAGAGTCTCTGGAGGGGGAGCTTGGGGCTGTGCAGTGCAGGCCATTCTCTTGTTCCTATGGTGTAGATGGACTGGGTAGGGTAGAGCCAAGGCTGGACCAGCAGCTCACCCCCACTACAGAGGCTGCAGCAGAACATGAAACCCAAGAGCACTGGTTGTCAACCAGTCACATCCACTCCTCACTTGGCAGCAAGAACCGCCATCAAGCCTTGGTCAGAAGGAGCTTTGCTATTGCAGCACAGGGTGCCTGGATGTCTGACACAGAAGGACAAGAAGTGCCAGGTAGAGACCTCCTTGGGGTTAAGCTCCAGACCGCTGCTATGGGCTTAAAAAGAAGAGGAAGTGAAGCAATATAATCTGCTATGGGGAACAGAGATGTAAATGTGGGTTAACGTAGGGTGAGGTCCTCAAAGGGCTGGCCAGGCAGTTTGCTCCCCAGCAATAGAAGGTTATTACAGAAATAAACCAAGTTTCTGCTACAAGACAAGGATAAGAATCACCAACCATTCAGCTCACCCAGCTCCCTTTAGTCCAAAACAATTTGGGGGCTGTGCTATGTGGCATGAACAAAAGGCAGTCAGGTCAGGTTTGAAAGGCAGAGCTTGTTCCAGGGATCCACATCTCCTTTTGAGGTCCTTTGGTAAATCCCAGAGCAAGGAAAGGGAGGTAAAACACAAATTGAGCTGATCTCCATTGGTTCCTTCTCTGGACATACTGATCCCAGATGGGATGGGATGGGGTGAGGTGAGGTGAGATGTGAAGCCATGTCTATGCCACCTCCACTGCTGGATATAGGTTAGAGAGTCCAAAAAATGCACACAGCCACCCTAAGCCATGGGGCTTCGTTCTCTGCCCTGTCCTACCCACTGGTGCATCTCACCATGCCTATCTGGTTGCGTGTCCTCCTGCCCCCCCAGCGGTACCCCAGGGCCAGGTTTTCCTGCTTCACCCCAAATGCTCAGCTTTATTATTTTAAAACAAACAGCGTTGTGTCTGTTTTGGTTTCCAGAAAAAGGTTAGGGGGAGGTCAGAGCTGACATCTGGGCTGGAGATAACATTCCCGTCTAATTAGCAAGCCCTCAATAATGAGGGCCTTCCTGTCCCATCCCCCTGCCCTGGTGCAGGAGACCATAAAGCCAGAAGCGGCTGGGGCAGAAATGGGGCAGGAGAACACCAGGTTAGATGGCATTTCACTTCCTAGTGCCCCCACAGCAAGCTTGTGGGGCTGCTGATTAGTGCCTGGGGCTGATGGCTGGAGGTTGCTCTTCCTTCATCCTCATGTGGGGTCCATTTGTAGGCACTTATCCTCCTCAGACTATTTCCAAGGAATTGCTCACACCTTTCCAAGGGCACTGCCAGTCACCACCAAGCCTGTTGCCTGGGGAGAGCCCCTTCACCCTTTCTGCAGAGCAGGGGTTACAGATTCAAACACCCTGGGCGCTACCCGTGCTGCTGTATGTGTTGGCAAGAGGAGACACCAGGAGACATGGGGTTGGCTGGAGACACGGATGAGGTCCCTGGAGCACAGCTGGCCCATGCAGTACCCTTAGGAGCTGCACACGGGCAGTTCCATCCCTGCTGCCGGGAATCGGGTCATCCATCAGGCTGACACGATGCAGCTGCTTGCGCACAGCAGCACCGCAGAGAGGAAGCAGCCACGGCGGGAGCCAGCTTTGGCCGGGATGCCGGGCTGGGGGGGTGGCAAAAGGACAGCAGCGCTGGGGAGACCCAATCTGGGAGAGCTCCTGCATCCCCCCTGCAGCAGAGCATGGAGACATGGGACTAAATAAGCCTGACAGCTGGGAGCCGGGCTGAATCACGCCGTGCTCTGCACCTTCCTGGCAGCTCCCTCTCCATTGCCTAGCCAGCGCTTGCAAAACCCCATGAGATCACGGGCGCAGGAGGGAGCTGAACCGCAGGCAGGCTCCATCCAGGTGAGGTTACAACACCAGGCGCATCCGCTCCATGCAAAACCCCTGCTGACACCCCTCAGCGGAGCCGGTGACACACGGATCCAGCTGTCCCGTCAGCACTGCGCTGGGGAGATCCGCTTCCAGCAGCCCTCCACGTGCGGCTGGGCTCGTCGGGAACGCCACAGCCTGTCTATGCCTCCAAGGGGACGTGACCGTCATTCCTGGCCTCGAAGTAAAGCCCCACAGAGGGAAGGAGAAAGGAGTCAGGGGACAAGGGGTGGGATTTAACACTGGTGGAGCTCAGCTGCTGTGCCCCTGGCTACAGGATGGAAGCGATGCTCTTGGGTCAGCCATGTGCTGCGGGGCACCGTGTCACAGGAAGGCATGGCATCATGGGAGAGCCATGGAACAAGGAGATGACAGCAACCTAAGGAGTTTGCTTGTGGCCACGGCCACATGATGCCGGTCTCTGTGCTGCAGGCTCCAGCAAGACCAGCAGTGACAGGGCCCTTGTGTTTCCACATCCTTTCATCTCGAGGGCGCTGCCAGCTTCTGCTTTCCTGTGCAATGCCAGACATGAAGAAAACCCAGAATGTGCTTCCTCTGAGTGTGACCAAGAAAACCCAGACTGGGAACAGAACTCGAGCCCAAAGCCAGGGAAAGGGGAACGGGAACTAACCAGAGAACAGAGAGGTACAAGGGTCTTGGTATGCTGGGCAGCAGCATAGATCAGTGTTAGAAATGCAGTGGCAGGCATGGCAGCACCAACCTTTAATATTGCCCAAGTGCCACGAAAATTCTCCATACTCCTGATAGGATGTTAAGGACGAAGCCCATGGGATGTGGCTGGGGCTGGAAGGGGAAGCTGGACCTCCTTTGGTGGTGAGCTGAGCTGAGCTGAAGGACCAGCCCCTGGAGAGGAAACCTGGCAAGCAAGAAAGAAGAATGTGAGGGTTTTGTCTTGTAGTTTCCTGCCAAAAGCTGGCACAAAAGGCCGTAAACAGGAGTGCAGAACAATGCGGTCTCCTGTCCCACAGATGCTAAAGCCGTCACCTGGGGAGCTTCCTGCAATCAGCCGGTGGAAGGACACAAAGGAGCCCCCACATGCTTTCCTGCTATTTGTCATGTGCCTGATCTCTCCTCGGTCCTCGCCATCCCCCAGAGCCGCCTGTCTCACGCTCCAACAAGAGGATGTGGTTACACAGACCAGCCTCTGGTGGGGAGCAGGCTCATCCCTCAGCCTTGCTGCTCCACGCAGCGAGAAGTGCTTTTCCTTACGACTTGTGACTCCCTCCACAGCCTCCCCACACTTAGCATTTACCCTGGGTTGGTTCTGCTGGAGCTGCCTTCTCTTCCCCTGGGGAAGGACCTGGGTCCTGGCACTGCGGAGGGACCCACAGCACTCTGCAGGTCCACTCTGCCCACCACGTGTTGTGGTTCTTACAGTGCCCAGAGCTGGCACGATGCTGCCAGCGGCCTCTCTCTGAGGCTCTTATATTCAGACCACTGCACCTCTGCAAGGCGTTAATCTCTGGGTCTGAACGCTGCCATGCTGGAGCAATCCTCACGGGTGAGTATTTTTAGAAAGCTTGAGCTCAGCCCATGCAGTCACTCCTGAGCTATGCCAGGACAGAAAAGAAAACAACCACTTGTGCCTGAACAATACCAGAACAAAAACCCGCTGCAAATGGTGTTTTCCAGCATCACTCAAAACCAGCCAAGCTTTGAAAGATGAAACTTGCAGTCAAAAAACGAAAAGGAAAAGGTTCCTCATGAACAGAAAGGGCTTTGACAATTGACTTAAATAGGCAGATTAAAGCAAAACAATGTTATATAAATACCACTGGGCGTGCTGGAGCTTGCCTGCAGCTCCTGCCTCCGTCTCCATCCCAGCCGCCGCACTGCACTAGCCAGACCCAGGGTGCTTGTTGCCCGCTGGCTGCAGCATGGCACGGCCCTGTGGTTAAAGCCACCTGCAAGGGAAGGAGCCCGCAGTCCCTGCACCCACGGCTACAGGCCCCGAGGGAAAGAGTTACTGATGGAGCAAGAAAGCAACCTCAGGGAATGCAGCTCCTCTCTATCCCCAAGCCATGGAGCTACCTGCAGAGCCGGCCAGGACAAACACCCTCTTGCTGCTAGCTGTATGCTGGCTGGCATGCAGGAGCTGCAGCCATGCGGGTGGCGAGAGGTCACCATGATCTCCGGAAACCACCGAAACCTCTGGTGCGTTCTGTGCCCTCTGAACAGCCTCAAATGGGTGTTCCTGAGGGCTCTCATGGCAAAAAAATCCTGGTTTTCCAGTATTGCTCAACCACTCACAGCAGACATGGAGCCAGGGGGTGCCTTCAGCAGCAGAGGGATGAGTAGCGTGTGCTGAGGAGCGTACCAGGAGCTCAGCCTTCTCCTGGGTGGGAGAGCAAGTGGGCTGGCTCCCATCCTCTTCCATCAGCAGCTACAGCTGTTGGGGACATCTGGGAGCCCCAGAAGCTCTTGGCACTCTCCACAACAGAGTGGATAAACACACACGTGTACGTGCAGGCACATTTCTTCACTGCAGGCCATGGAGAAAACCCAGTCGATTTTAGTGCATTTGGTTGCAACTGTTTGGGTGATGAGGACTTAGGAAGTCAATGTGGGCAGTTGGGAGGTTGGGTGCTGCCCTGTTGGCCATAGCTGTCAGCTCTCCTCATCCCACAGGGCACAAGCAGCTCCAATGTCCCCATCTGGCCTCTCCCCATGGGACCAGTTCCCCCATCTCAGCAGGGAAGGCACCATAGGGCATCTCCTGGCTCTGTCCCCACTGGGGTATTGGGTGCCAGATTGTTAAGCTCTCCCTGGAGGTCTCTGGTTTCCACTCATTTGGCTCCTCTGGGTGTAAGAAATGTGTGTTTCCCCTGCTGTTCCTGCCTCCATCCCTCCCTGGATGGTAGGATGCACGTTGAGGAAGAAAGCAACCAAGCATGGCTCAGCACAGCAGCTCCTTCCGGCATCGCGCCTATTTCTGTGGCTACAACTTTCACTGTGAGCTGCAGTCTGGTTTTTCCCTTTTAAGAGGGAAAGTGTTGCTGAAGGTAGAAAGCTGCAGAGGAACTATAAGCTAAAGCACACGCCACGTCCTTGAGAAGAGCAGTACTGGTGTGCGGTGATGGACTTGAGCCTGGGCAGGTAACAGGGACTGTGTAACAGGTGATCTGGTTTGGTTTTGGTCTGAAAGCCAAGCCTGCCTTATCTTTTTATTGCTTAGGATATTGCAGCTGTGCAAGCTGTTATTCTTTAGCTTGAAGGAAGCTGAAGCTCACAGTGAGCAGTGAATGCCATTCAGCAGCAGTTTTGAACAGCACTGAGCTTAAGGTTGCTGCTAACAGCCTTGCAGGGGCAGAGCATTTAATTACTTATTCCTAATTACTTAGTTCGGGAAAACGAGGGGGGTGGAAGCCCAAAGTGATTAACAAACTGTTAGGGCAAACAGCCCAGCTGGGCTGGTGAAAGGCAGTGTCAGTGTTGGCCATTTCCCTGTTGACATGGAGCCTGTCTTTGTTTTGTTCTTTGCACAGGAGCAATCATGTAATACATTGATAAAGCGAAGGATTTACTGTCAATGCTGGGGCTGCCGAGGCCAGACCTCATGGGAACTAAACGTGGCCAAAACTATCCCTTTCAAAGGACTATATATATACAGCCTACAGTGTGCTGCAAGCTGGGTAACCTGAGTTTTTCATCCTCTTGCAGCACTTGGAGCTGGTCTCAGCATAGCATCCCAAGCAGGGAAGGTAGCACAGTTCTCCCTCCTTGCAGGCATTCACCATGGCCTGGAGCAGTTGGATGTTAACATGGGGTTCAATAGGCAGCACAAAGTCTTGGGGAAAGGAACAGCTGTGTTAGGGCTTGATGCAAGTGTAAAGCCAACAAGAATGAATGGAAAACCTCAGCCTGTGCACCTTGAACAAGGCTGTGAGGACAGAGGCACTGCACTGGACTTTGGGGGGATCTTGGCATCGGGCTCAGAACATACCTGGGGAGGGGGAGAAGTGGATTTAGGCACCAACCACCATGTCCTTGATAAAATAGCAACCAGGAACATTAGAAGCTGAGAAAGCTGCTGTAATATAGCCAGGCTCAGGCAGAAGAGAGCAAATCCTTAGCAGATCAGAGGAGCGTTCATTGTGCTTAACTTCAAGAAGAAAAACCAACTGCATCCTTGTTGGAGCGAACACAAAGGAAACATTTTCCCAGCCAACATGGAAAAAGCAGCTGCTATTGAGGAATTACCTACTACCTTCAGCTCTTTCTTCTTGGGAAAGGTTGCTGCTAAAGGTTTCATGCACCATGTTCAGGTGGCATGAAAACTGCTGTGCAACCCCTCTACATAAACACACTGCTGGTTGCTTCCCACTTGCACCTCCTCTGTTTCCAACACCTGTGGAAAGCCCTGAAGCCTCCCCAGTAGTGAGCAAATGAAGACCTGAATTAAGATCCTGCCATAGAAAACATCCTTGTGCTTTGAGTCCTGTCCTGTGGTGAGAAGTGTGCAAAGCACCTGGGGAGTCTCAAGGTGCCCCCAAACCCCTCCTCCTCTCCACTCGTCACACTGTTTCTGAAGGGTTTCCACAGGACATGTGGGTCTTCAGCATTTATCTCAAAGAAACAGCTGAATGGCACCTTAGCTCTGCCTTTCCTCAGTAGGAAGTGATAAAATAGCTAATTTATACTGCCCCTTAATTACACAATGCAAAGTCACTGTGTTTTTTCCTGTTCTGGTGATGGTGAAGCATGAAAGTTGACTGTTGTCGGGTTTGTGACGCTGTTCCCCTACTTTTCCTGCTCATGCAGGAAAATGGAGACAGTCTTTACTAGAAGTGTTTACAGAGCAGGAACACCAGAACTGCAGGGGAAATTGGCAAGCCTGGAACATGAGCAGGACACGAGCAGCACAGCTCCTGTGGCTTCCTGAATCAAGTAAAATGCCAGTTTTTTATCGACTGTAACTGACCAACAGTTCTTTACCAAATTACATCCAAGTTACATCACCTCTTGCAGCGTGCCAGGGGTGAGATCAGCCCAGCCCATCTCGGGGGACCAGCAGCACCACTTTGTGCTGTTGCCCAGGCCCTGGGGCGATGGGAGCAGCAGCACATGGATCACGGCTCTCCTGCTTCGTCAAAGGTCATAAAATGTTATTGCAGAGGTGCAGAAGAAAATGGGCTCACCTCTCATAACAACCTGTGCCAGGCTGGTGAAATGAAGCAGAGCCAAAGCAGGTTTGAGAGTGACTGAAGGAAACAGAAGCTGGGAAGGAGGGAAAAGAAAGGAAAGAGAAAAAAAAGCAGCCTGTCCTTGGTGATTAAGCACTTACAATGTTCTCATGTGGCTTAGGTAAGCAAACTGGAACTAAGCACCACAGTGGGCATCAGTCCTGGTGCTGTACTCTGCCTACAAGCACAGGAGGAGGCTGGGAGCACTCCAAAGCCAGGTTGACTGGAAACAGGTGTATATAGGGAGGAGATGGGAAGGGCTGAAGGCTGCTCACAATACAAGCACACACTGCTCCCTCAGTCTAAAGGTCAGGGCTATTAAAGTGAAAAGGCTGCCTGTTGGCAGGGCTCACCTGCATGAGCAGATTTAATCATTCACACAGGGGAGAGGGAGGCTCTCAGGGCCCACAGGCAGGAAAGGAGCAAGGAAAACACAGGGGAGCAAGTACAGCTCTGGTCCCCTGTGCACAAGGAGCCGCTGTTACTCTGCATGCAGGAGGCAAGTCCTTCCTCTGGCATCCTGGAGTGAGCAGCACCCAAAGGGGGTCCTAGAAGCAGCACTGAAAGCCCTGTGAAAGTAACCCACTTGTTTGTTCTTCTGTGCTTTCCTTTTTAGTAGGGATCAAGTCATAACCTGTGATCTCCCAACTCATCATCATAAACCAGCCACTGAGGTGCCGATACTCCCTCTCGCCTCTCTGGACAGATAAGGGACTTCCCTGTGATTTCCAAGAATCAAGTTTTATTCTCCAGCTAGACAACAGCAACTGATAAAGCTCTCTTTATTACAGACATATAAAAGGAGATCCATAAAATATTTCTCCCTATTTTCCTCTTATAAAATTATGACTGGAGCCCGTGGATTTGTGAAGGAGTTGTACCTGTCCCAGCGACACAAGGACAGAGGGACAGAGACAGGTTTCACAGACAAGGCAGAGGCATTCTCAGCTTTAAACAAACCCACCCAGGGCAGGTATGTACCAACATCTTGCAGGGAGCAGCTGCCCTCTGCTCTGGGCTATCAGATACTAAGCAAAGAAGAAAACATTCCTCCCCTGAACTCAGCAGCAGCAGTTCTGCACGTCAGCTCTTTGCTGATAAACACAGGCTAATTCCAGCCGCATTCCCCATTTTGAGAATAAGCAGCCCTGCTCCTCAGTGCCCTTTACAACTACTGCTGCCCAAGAGAAGGGGGTGGGTGGGAGGGAAGGGTTACAACACTGTCCATCTCCTAAAAGCCCCAAACCAGAAGAAAACCCCAGGCTGTACAAGGCAGGTCGTTCACGTGCCCCTCAGGTCTCCAAAGCAAGGAATGCACAGTGTGGATGTGTCTGGAGGCAGAGGTACAGCCACCCTTTCACTTCAGGCTCCGATGAGTTTCTTGAGGAATGCCTCCAGCTGATCCTCATCCTTTATCCCCACAAACTTATCCACAACATCTCCGTTCTTCATAGCCAGCACGGTTGGCACTGCTGACACCTACGGGCAAGGAAAACAGGGAGACACGGGTGAGCAGAAGCTGGGCCTGGGCCCCACATGGAGCTCCACAGAAGTGGCTACAGGAGTGATGTGTCTGCTCTCAAAAAGAGAGGCCAGTTGAGCTCCATGCTCCTCCTCTCCCTGTGGCTTCATCTCTGCACTGCTTAAGTCAAGGCTGAGCAGCTTTTCAAGTTTAAGTAAGGCCCAAAATGTAAAAACAAGGCAAAGCTTTTCTACCCTCTCCAGTACAAATTCCTCTTCTCCTTCCTTTTTGTCCTATCATAAGCAAACAAACCCAGTCTTTTACCAGGACACCCCTCAGACATGACGACCTTTGGACATTTTATGGCCAGGGTGGTTTCAGACTTGACCCGTGTTCTTATGCAGACAGGACTGGAGCCAGAGAAGGGTTCCCCCCATCACTGCACAGGCAGATTTCCTGCCCCATCCTATCATGGTAATGACAACCCCCTTCAACCCATCCTTCCTTTTCTGCTCCTTCCTTTTCTGGTCACATACCAGTGCAGTGTCTGCTGTGGATCCCTGATGATTAGCTTGGAAGAGATAAAGCTCCTCTGACCAAAGTGAGTCCTGCTCTGGTCACTGCTTTTTTAGCCAAAACCAAAGTTTTCTTGGAATTATCCAAGAGGACAGCAGCAGAAATGACAACACTCCCCAGGGGCTTGATGGATGACCAGTGACAGAAGAGACCCCAGGGACACGACTGAGAAAGGAGCAATCAGAGCTCAAGAGAGCTGCTGTGGCAAGAGAGATCTGGTCATGTGTGTGACCCCACAGTGCCCTTATCTCTGCAAACCATCCCCCCAAAACACATCCTTATCTTGCCTGCTGCCTCCCCATTAATTAGCCTGCAGGGCCTTCCCATGTGTGCTGCCAGCCCTGCTACCAGCAAGGGTCTGCAAAGCCTTCCTTGGGAAAGCTGCCAGAGGGCTGGCTTTCCTCCCACCAGGAGCCTCAGATGAAGGGGACATTTTGTGCTTTCCTTCCCACCCGGCCAGTCCAGCGTGGCTGCCAGGCCTTGTGAGTCTCATCTGAAGGGATGGGAGCGCCGGGCTGCTTCAACGGGCGATCTTCAGCTCCTCCTAGTGACCGGTGGGAGCTGATCCAGAGGGCTCAGGCCCCAGCACTGGCAATGGTGCCACCAACATGTTCCGTTGTGATTTCAGGAGTGAGAAAGGACGGTACCAGCACTGCACTCAGCTGGTCTCTCCCTCCCCGAGTAGAGCAAACCTCCACTGGGCCTCCCTCTGGTTTGCAAAGTGGGTTAATAATGAACAGGGTTGGCCCAGCTCCATCCAAAACACCTGTATGCCCAACCAGCAACAGCAAGGACCAGGCCACTGCAGCGTGGGTGAGGAGCAAGGGGTTATTTGAAGCACTATGGAGAGGCAGCTAATGGCACGTTACAGGGCTCTGAGTGCTGAGCGGCGCACCCAGGAGCTGCACACAACCTCTATCCCTTTTCGTGCTGGGCAGCAAACCCCAAGAAGGATGAGAACCGGGGGCACTGAGCAACTTGCCTCTGCCCAGAAAACACGCCGCTTTTGACATCTTCCTTCCTGCTGGCTGCAGCAAGGGCAGCCTCTTAACAGGGCACACGCTTTATTTGCAGCTCAAGAAGCAAATGTCATGGGAATTTCTAGAATGCAAAGTTGCTGCCCTTTCCCCTCCCTCCCCCCTTCTTTTTTGGGTCCCATCTGTACTGAACCTAAACAAACCCTTCTCCTCCCTCAAGAGCACTTATAGAGGGAAAAAAGGCAGGCTGTTTTTGATCAGGGCTGACCACAGAGATAAATAAACGGGGCCATCCAGGCTATTCCTGGCAGCACTCATTCCAAGGGAATTCTCTCCCATCTGAAACTGGGGCTTTTATACAAGCTTGGATGTCACATAATGGAGCAGGGAGAAGGATTTCACCCAGGCTTCAGAATAAGGCATAACATAGGATTGCTGAATGAGCATCCTTGTATCCAGCAGCTCCCCTGAGCTGCCATAGAAGGGGCTGCCCCTTTCCAGCAGCCATGCATGCAGGCAACAGGCCAAAGCAAGGGATGAATCTGAAGAATTTTAGGAGTCGGCAGATTAAACAAAAGTATTCCTTCTCCTTTTCTGCTCTGGGGTCAGAGGTGAGGAGCGGGCTGCAGCAGCAGAGAAAGGCCACGACCAGAGATGAAAGGTGTTAAATAAAAGGAGGAATCCCCAGAGAAAGAACTTTTGTGCTGGGCATAACCGGATGGGGAAAGGCGCCGGGGACGTTTCTAGTCGCAGGAAGCGTGTCCCTGCTCTGTGCTAAGCTGGGAGGGCTGGGAGCCAAGAGAAGGAATGTGCCAGCATTCCTCAGCTCTTCCAGGGGGTCTGTCCCCTTGCCCTGCCTCCCCCCGCGGTGAGGAGGTTGCTGAAGAGAATGTTGTGCGATCAAGCAGTGAGCTGGAGGCTGCATGTGTGGGCAGGGAGCTAACATGGATGGAAAGAGACTTCCTAGCAGCTTGTGGAGAAGTCGTGGATGCTGAAACTCCCGGAAACAAAAGCTTTCTCAGCCTGCAGATGCCCAGTCCCTAATGGAATGACTTTAAAACAACTAAATCTTTCCTGATCCCTCTCAAATACCACCTTTGGTTATCCTGATCTCCCTCAAACACTGTCTTTGGTCTCTCTTTGAGGTCAACTTGGTGTCTTCCCAACAGCCCTTATGCGCACATCTCAAGTGGTAACTTTCCAGAAGATGAAGCACAACCAAGCCCATGTCCAGCACATGAACCAAACTCCTGCCTTGAAAAGGATGCCCTAAACTATGAAGAACAAAGCAAAAAGTTCTCCTTTACCCCTGTTTGCAGCTATCCTGCTCACAGACACTACCTAGGGATGGGGCTTAGCCACAGGGATTATGGTCAAAACCAGACACACATCACTCAGAGCAGAGGATGCAGCAGAGATCCCCAGAACCTCCTGTAAACAAAATCTTCATCATGTTTGTATACAGGCTGAGACAGCTGTGGCTGTTCAGCTTGGAGAAGAGAAGGTTGCGTGGAGACCTCATAGCAGCCTTTCAGTATCTGAAGGGGGCCTGTAGGGACGTTGGGGAGGGACTGTGCATTAGGGACTGTAGCAATAGGACAAGGGGTAACGGGTTTCAACTTCAACAGGAGAAGGTCAGGTTAGATGTAAAGAAGTTCTTTACTGTGAGGGTGATGAGGCACTGGAACGGGCTGCCCAAAGGAGTGGTAAATGCTCCATCCCTGGAAGGGATGCTCCATCCCAAGACAGGGTCTTGGGCAAGATGGCCTGGTGTGAGGTATCCCTGTTCATGGCAGGGACTAGATGGTATTACAGTCCTTTCCAACTCAAACCATTGTATGATTCCATGATGCTCCAGAACAAATTGCTGGAAGCTGGCCCTTGCCTGCCAGCAGCCTTAATGCACCTGTATCAGCAGGGCTGCAAGACAGGCAGACCCTGCAGACAAATATGTGTACATAGCAGGCTGTGCTGGTGGTGTTCCTTGGCCATCCAGTGGGAAAGCACAGTGTCAAACCTGTGCAATTTGGGAATTTCCTGCCCCTTTTTAATGACCTTTCTTCACCTGCACACACTCTGCTGTTTTCCAGCCATCTGTGATTATCCTCTTGCAATCCCAGCTAATACCATCTACTGGAAGGCTTAGAACAATACAAAAGTTGAGCGAATAATCTTTCTTCTCCTTTCCTCCTCTGGATGGCTGCTACAAGAGCCTTGACTGCATCTGTTAGGATTTACTAACTTTCTGACCACCACTGAAACAACTTCACCCTCTTCACCTTCACCCTCGAGCTACACAGCCTTCAGGCTTGCAACACAGCCCTGCTCAGGAGCCAGCAGCCATCCTCCATCTCTACCAGCACACCACCACCACCAAGAGCAGCACCTAAGGCTTTCATGCTCAGCTTGTGGGAACTGCAAATCAGGACCCTGGGCACCGGCTGTGTGGATACACCACCACAGCACAGGCAGAAAGGTCTCCTTGGGAAAGAGTAGGAGGGAACAAGCTGTTTCCACTTCCTCCTGGCTCAGCAGGGTGTGGGAATGGCACAGAGTGTCTCCTCCAGGCTGAAGAACACGGCAGCTTGCTCAGGACACTTTGGTGGGCAGCTTGAGGAGCTTCCTGTGCCAGCCTCAGCCCTGGGACTCATCTGCAGAGGGGGAGCAGCTCCATATGTGAGTAGGAATTAAGTGTTTTCTTCCCTGTAAAACACAGCAACAGGATGCCTGGACTGGGCAGACTGAGTTGTTTACAAGGAGAGACAACAGAAGCAAACACAGTTGTCAGAGGAGCTTTTACACTTCTTAGACTACCTAATCACTGACAATCATGCAAACCAAAGCTTCTTCTCCAGTCACTCTGCTCTATCCTGGAAGCAAGACAGCACAGAAACACACCTAAGAGGTGTATAAAGCACCAGTGTAAGCACTAAGGCTTGTGCTTGTCAACAGCAAGATGCATGCTCCTGATGCTTGTGTACGTTCTCTGACCTGGCTTTTACCTGTCTAAACAAAACCCATGGCGTCTCCTTGTGCTGGGGCTTGAGGATGGGGCATTGTCACCAAGCAAGAAATTTTGCACAGGGAAGGGCTGGCTGCATGAAGAGCCAAACCACATTCAGGGCAGAGCAGATTAACAAGAGGCTTGTTAATTCATGTTCCTGCCCTGCACTTGAGCAGCCCATGCCTGCAGTACAATGCTGTGTATTCTGCAGGCTCCTTGAGGCCAGGAAAACATTCATGTTGACAGACGCCTGCAAGGCTCAGAGGACACCTTTCTGCAGAATTAGAGATGGGGATGCTGCACATGAGCAGCAGAGCTGCAGGAGGGCCAAGCAGCAAACCCCACCTACTGATGAGTGAATGGAGGGATCAGGAACCTGTAGGCACTGGATTTCCCCTCCCCACACCACGCACACCTCACCCCAAGGAGGGACCTTCTTTGCACTGCCAGCAGAAGAAAGTCTGTGCTCTTCCAGCTCCTACCTCGTACTCAATAGCAAGGTCTGTGTGATCATCAATGTCCACTTTGGCCATCAGCACCTTCCCCTCCTGCTTGGCCACCATCTTCTCTAACCTGGGGCCTAGGATCTTGCAGGGGCCACACCATCTGATGGAGAAAGAATAGAGAGGACATTAGAGGAGGGAAGCACAGCAGCCTCCATTCAAAAGCCAGCCTGAAAACACCATTCCCAAACCACAGTTCCACAAAGAACTGTCAAAGAGTTTTGTGTGTGTAGCAGTGGGGCTGAGTGGAAGGAGAGGTCACCATTCAGCATTTGTGGCGCTTTTCATGTCGTTTGGATCACACCATAATCTGCTCTGCCAGCCTTGGTGGTCCTCCTGCCCCTCTTCTCAGCAGTTTATCCCAACCTTGCTCTGTGTCCTCACTGGTGGGTACGTGCAGAGCTGTGACCCTGCTGTCCACAAAGCTGCCCTGGAGCCAGGTTGCTGCTGGGTGCAGGGGTAGCAAAAACACTCAAATGAACTTCTGCCAATCATCAGATCATAGATTTCCCCTCCACACTCATTGCAGGGTCTACAGAAATTCCCTTTAGCTGCAAAACTCACAGAGGTATCACATCTGTTCAAGGAGAGACCACTTATGCCAAACCAAGTGCAACAGCAGAAGACTTTGAGAGGCCCTATACACAGAAAACACCCCCTGCAGCCTCTAACAGTATCGGTTAGGATGGTTTGAACTTACTCAGCTCAAGGAAAACATAAGATAAAGCTCTAAGTGCCCTTTCCTTTTAAAACCGAAGCTCTAGTAAACTTGGCTCCTCCTCGGCCTCCCTCTGCATCAGGTTTCAGGCTTTCAATTATTTGTCCTCTCCTCTCTGGCTGATCCTGGTTAACATTCGTTTTGGTTTGTCAGTTTGGTCTATTTAAAAAAGCAGTTTTGGGGCTGTTTCATACTCTGCTTGCCCAGGATCAGTCACAACAGGCTCACAGGACAGCACTGAAAGACTAGGGAAATACATGAGAAAACAAAGACAATCAGTATCGCTAATCCAGCAGATAATATCTAGGAATATTTTTACTGGCAAGAGAATGACAGTGTTTTTATCGATGACAAATGCTGCTGTTGGCATCACGTGGCTGTTACTAATTCCTAAGGGCATTTACAGTCAAGAGCCCTGCCTCAAGAGCACACAGCGTAGAAAACTGGAAAAACACAACACGACAGTGCAGGGGTGACCAACTGCAGTGCTCTTCCACAGCTGTTCACATCAGTTTGTGTTTTTGAGAGGGTATTTAATCCACAAAGGGGACATCAGAGCTTTTTGTTGAGGTGTCACTTGCAGGATGATGCAACACCAGGGCCGGGGTGACACCCAAGCACTTGGGAGCTGCAGTTCCTCACTGCTCTGAGGAATGCCTTCCTGGCACTTACGTTTTATGCTCCCGCAGGGTGCAGCTACACCTACAGTGGTGCAACTCAACGAACGAGTGAGCCCTCTATGGACTGTGCTGTAGGAGCAAAAGCACCTTTTAACACCAGATGCTCAGCAGGGGGGTCAGCAGCTCCACAGCCTGGTGAGCCCTCGCACGCACTTGCATCTCTGCACTGCATCAGGAAAGCAGAAGGACCCACCTGCACGTGTGATGGGTGGCAGAGAGGGGCACAACAGCCATGGAGGGGAACTTACTGCGCATGGAAGTCCACCACAACAGGTTTGGGGTTGTTCACCACCCGGTCCTGGAAGTCGCTGCCATCCTGCACATTGAAGGTGCTCTTGCAGTTTGCTGAGAAGCTGAAGGCCCTACTGTGGCGTGCAGCAGGGGCCTGTGAGGGCAGCGTCCTGGGGGCGAGGGGTAGCAGCCGCCGAAGCGCCAGCCTCTGGGCCATCTGTGGGGAGAGGAGGCTCAGGTGTGTTAGGGTGAGTGCACCCCACAGCCAGTCCCAGTGCAGCAGTGCCTGGCTCAGAGTCCCCTTTGCGGGGCAGCCCCCAGGCCAGAAGATATCCTAGGTAGAAATATACGAGGCACTGCGTGGAAGCTCTTGCTGCCCCTGTGCCAAGCCCCTGCCACCCAACTGGAGCTCCAGCCCCATAGCCATGGAGTCCCCAGCTACAGACCCAGCTTCTCTGAGGCTGCTCCCCCCCGCCCTAGGCACAGGGTCCCCGTTTCCCCAGCCCTTACAGCGCAGGGCCCTCCCTCCGGGCTATCCCCTTCCCCTGACGGCACAGCACACGGCTCCCACCGGTAGGATCCCAGCCGCGGTCAGACACCCCAACCGGTGGGGAAGGGCCCCAGGGGCGGGCCCCCCGCCGCCATGGGACCCCCGGGACCCCCATCCCCTCCCTGCACCCCCCGCCCCGCACCTTCCCACTCCCTGAGGTGACCCGCACGCAATCAAACTTCCGCCTCTCGCCCCACCCACCCGCGCTCTGATTGGCTGAGCCGCAGGAAAGCCGCGAACGAAGCTATCTCCACCCTCACAGCTGATTGGCCTTCGCCCCGAATGTCGATCTCGCATTGGTCTTCTTGGCCGTCCTTCAAGCTCGGTGGGGGCCGGTTGGCTATGTCACGAGGGGCGAGCCGTGAGTGTTGATTGGCGGAGCGCTGCGCGGGGCTTGGCGCGCCTCCCGCACGTGGTGCTGGTGGCCCGGGGCCGGCCCGCGGCCCCGCGGTCCAGTCTATGGGCATTCCGGGAAGGAGGCGGCCCTGCGCTCCCCCGGGCCAGTGTGTGTGTGCCCTTCCCGGATACACACAGCAGAGCCAGGCACCGGGACCAGCCTGCAGCCCTGCGCCCGCGGGTGACCGCAAACCCCATGGAAAACCAGCCGCTACCTGCACTCCCTACTGTTGGCAGCGCTGGCAGGAGCAAGCCCAAACGGCACTGTTTGCACATGGAGGAGGGTGGGTTTAGATTACATATTGGGAAACAAATTTTCCTTGTGAGGGTGCTGAGGCACTGGCACAGGGTGCCCATAGAAGATATGGCTGCTCCATCCCTGACAGCGTTCAAGACCAGGTTGGATGGGGCTTGGAGCAACCTGCGCTCGTGGAAAGTGTCCCTGCTCGTGGCATGGGGTTGGGACTGGTTGAGTTTTAACACCCCACTCTATGTCCATTCTATGACTCTGTGACCCAGGTTATCAGCTCGTGGGGGAAGCAGGAAGCAGCAAAACCCTCTGGAGCTGGATCACCAGATCCAACCCTGGGATGCAGGTGAAGAACATGCTGGAAGCATCAGTGGGTGCCAATTTTGTACAGATTATTTTCTGTACAAGGGGAATCACAATTTAAGGCCACACGTGTGCTGTAGGCATGCAGACTGCTGCCCCCTTGTGTGCACCTGAGGCTGGAAGAGAAAAAACCTGGAGCACACGCATGCAGGTAGGTACAACAGGGACACCCTCCATGTCAGCGCACACAGGGATGAACGAGTGAAAGGGGCTCTTTAGTGACAGCCAGTCAGCCCAATTCAGTCAGACAATCCCAAAATAAAAAGCCAATAGTACCACGGATGTAGCAAGTAGTGGCACACCCCAGACTGCTACAGGCCACAAGAGCCAGACTGGCCTTAGAGCTGTGGCAATGGGACAAAAGCCCATGGGAGGATGCTGACTAATGCACGCTGAGAAGGTGATCGTGTTCCCCTTCCAGCTACATGTGAACGTGTAAGATCTCCCAGCAGCAGAAGTGTTCCCACAGAGGAGCAAGAATTCATTTGCCATCTTCTTCACCTCCTCTGCTCCCCAGCCTCCGAGCAGGGTAGAAACTGGGACTTCACAGAAAGAGCAAATGAATTTGAAAGATTAGGGGAGTTTTAGGACTCCTCCACTCTGGAAGCACTAGAGAGAAACATTCCTCTAGATGCCAAGGGGTTTGAAAACAAGTGCTGAGGCAAAAAGCCTGTTCCCTTTTGCCCCTCCTCCATTTCCTAGAAATCACAGGGACATCATAACGTCAAGCTCAAAACTGCTCTTACTTTTCAGCTTCAGTGGAAGGAGCCCAGAGATGTGACAGACATATGCATGTGGCTGACAGAAGGAGCAATAAATGCCAGCAGCCTCCAAGTCAGTGCCAGCATGATCTCAAAGTAACAGGAGAGGGAATAAAATACAGAACGAGCATTTTAATGACGTCAGTGTCCACCCAAAACTTTCTTGATGGGACATAGTGCAAACAGGAGAACTATTGGTCATGCTTTATAAAAGACAGGGACTAACCTTTCAGGCTGCTTGGGGTGGGAGAAGAGAAACATGAGAGGAGTGGAGCTGAACCCAATGTAAGTCCCTGTGTATCTGGCATTCCAGGCCAGCTGCTCTTTCTTCCTGGAGGGAAGGGTCCCTTGTAGTGTCCTTAAGAAATGACAAGTTATCTGACCTATAAAGTCAGTAAAAACCACCCATCTTCACTGAAGCTACACAATTGCTCTAACTGAAATGCAGGAAAAGTACCAGAGAGTGTGTCTGGAGTGCCACTTCGGATTCAGCATAGAAACAATCCTTCAAGTATACACAGTGTATGGTTCTCCAGGACTAGAGAGCCTGCACTGGCCTGCACAAATACCAGCAGGTCACCTCCATCACAGGACATGACATTGTAAGTTACCCAGGCTATCCTGCACTCTCTTCTGTGACCCCTGGAGGTTGCTGCTGGTACTGATCCATGAGATAAACACCAACACCATCTTCAAACGACTCTGAACTCTGCAAGGATAACACGGGAGCCTCAGTATCGCTGGATTTTACCCCTCGCTTATCATTTAAAGCAAGTTGGTCCTCTTTGTAACAGCATGATCTGAGCAGGTCTTTGGCAACTCATGATCAGTGGAAGACATGAGGATGGAGAAGATGCACGGGGCAGGGCAGAATCCTGCTGTGGATCTCTGTTACAGTATTGTCACAACAGCACCTTTGAGTTTCATTGTGGAGTGAGAAAGGTTAAAGCTCATCCTTGGCATTAATGAGATGCTGCAGCGGACGAACCGATATGACATGATCTCTCAGCAGTTGGTCCTGTGACCCTTTGTGGCTATCAGGGGGTCTGTCACCCATCAAGTCTGTGATGCTGTAATCCTGCAGCAGGCCAGCTTCTACGGCATGGCGCCAGAGAGCCTCGCTCCCCTCCAGACCTTGCATTCTCATGTAGCCCTGACTACAGAAGGGAGGCAGCTTCTGACGGGTGAAGGCAAACAGGAAACAGGACTCTGTGAGGGAAAAGGATCAAATATCAGACTCAGCAGAGATATCCTGCAGAGAAAAATTCCCATAAACTTTTGAGGACTCATTCAAAACCAAAAGCAGAGAGGATGAGGGAAGGCAAGCAGAGAGGATGAGGGAAGGCAAGCAGAGAGGATGAGGGAAGGCTATCAGAGTTTCCCACCCGGTACCCTGCCCTGGATGGCAGCAGAGTAATAGACTTCATTCTGCAGAGCTCAGAAGATGCAGAGTGAGAGCTCCAGTCCGTGCTCTGAGAGGAAAAGGATCTGGATTTGAACTTGCAACCCTCTGGCATGTTCTTTGTACCCCCCTCTGTGTGCCACATGGAGGTCCTGCAGGAGGTTCCCAGGCCAGCACTCCAGTTTCCCATCATCAGTACGTGAAAAGAGATCTAGTATCCAGTGGCATAAAGGAATATTCAGATAACGGAGGAAGAAAGAAAACTGAAGCTAGAAAAGGGACTGAACCCAACCTCATACACTTTAATCTGGGTGCACCTGGGGCAGTCTTTTTCTGGGGGTGAGCAGGAACAAAGAGTATTTGGGAACATATACACAGCACCAGCACCTTTTACTGTCTAGAGAGTGCATCAGAGAGGTGTAACTGATGGTGAGACCACCAGCACGCCATGGGGAGATCTCAGCTCTTTGCAGATCATCCCTGTTGCGTGTCCCTCACATCCCTCCTCCTCCCCCTGCCACCTCCATCCTGTGCACAAATTACCTGCAAAGAAACTGCGCAGGTCAGTGCTGAGGCAGTTCTCCAAAAACCGCCTCAGGGGCAGGATGTGAGCATTCGGAGCCGTCCAGTCTGTCAGAAAGTCCTCCACAATGTGATGGATGGCATCAGGGCGAGGGAGAGGCCAATCTGGGGGCTGAAGTTCCATCTCATGCTCTGCCAAGAGAGCATTAAGGGAATCTCTCAGAATCAAAACAGCATTAAAAAGTGCCTGGGCAGTAGAAAGCAGCTACAACAACTGTTTCAGCTTTTGTCCTGACCTTCTAATCCCTACCTGACTTTCATTTGCAATCCCCTCTGTTAGCTTCGTCCTCAGCAGCCCTGCCATGGCACAGCTGCCCTTTGTCCCTGCCCGCAGTATTCCTGTCATTTCACTCCTGTTGCCCCTGAGCGGGGACTGTCAGACAGACTGAGCTCTTTTCAAGCTTTAATGCTGCTACCCATCATGCTTCTTCATGTGCAAGGCAGGCCAGACCCTGACCCTAGGTTTCTGGAGATGAAGATTCAGCAATTTCCCAAGGAAATTCATTCTGAGTACATTTGTTTGCTGCCTGTAATACTCTTCTTCAAACCCCTGCCTCTGGCTGCCTCTCACTGTGTGACTTCTCAGACCTGAGCAGGCCACAGAGAACAACCTTCTTTTGGTGGTAACACTGAAAAAGCCCGGCCTCATCTGCCAGGACTCTGCAAAATAAACAGAGGGTGCCAGCCAAAGGGAAGCAGTGTTCCTCTTTCTGGGAACAGAGACATTCCCAGTGTGCCTATTTGTTTCTATTCTCAAATGTGAGGTCTTTGGTACAACTCCCCCACCGTGCATCAGTCTGAACTGATGGAAAGTTCTTGCCAACTCCCAGCTTTTTCTTCAGCTCACACAGCAGTGGTGGGTGCCCCAGAAGATGGACATGAAAGAAGCAGAGGAGAAGGGTGTGCAATGCCTTCAGGTCCCACCCCCTTCTTTGGCAGTGAAGTATCTTTATCCCTCTCAAGTTTTGCTAGTATCAGGTAACTCAAAGGAAAGCTTACCTGTTGGAAGGTGTTTGTAAAAGTAAATAACAGGGTGCAGAAAGTTGGACTGCCAGGCATGCTGTGCCTCTCCCACAGCTCGGTTGTAGTAGAAAACATCCTTGTCAGCCCCAGAGAAATTTTTCCCATACTCCATGATGACGACAAACAGCCCACTGGGAGCCTTTCTCCCTGTCTGCATTTCCAGCTCAGCCAGGATTCCAACTGGGTACTCTTCCAGGTATTCAAATGCTGTGGCATTCCTGTGAATTGCAACCACAACCACCAGATTTTTCCACTAGAGAAAAGCCAGCTGGGATCCAACACCCCCTCAGCTGGTCCAGGCTAAGGCCAAAAAGCCATCAGACGCACTGCTCAAGGAAAGCTTCTTCCTGGAGACAGTAGAAGGGTATTATTCCTCTGAGCCTAAAGAGAATGTCCAGACCCTTTTGGCCCTTTCAGAGAAGGAGATAACTGGCAGAACTGGGCATACTGGCACAAATTGTGGCAGTGGTACAAGTTTTGAGGTGGCTGCTTCCATGACTGTAACGTCCTTAGGCAGCAATGGAGCAATTTATGTGGTGGCAACATGGGAAGCAGTGGTCGAGAAAAAAGGAATGAAATGATGGAGAGCCATGCTGGGAATAATTACTCACTCACTCTCTCAGCAGTATGATGTCAGCCAGGACACTGAACATCTGGTAGAGGCCCGAGGCCTCGTTCACCCTCTTGATGATGGAATTGGTCAGCTGTGTAACAGGGTAGACTGTGGATGGCCAGGGGACACCATGGTGACGCTTTTCCAGTAGGCGGTGAACTGCACGAGCTAAGACATAGGGAGAAACAAGGACACCTTATTAACACATCCAAGCTCACTTCAGAAATCACACAGATAACTGGCAGGACACGATAAATAAGCTTTGCAGCTCATCTGTGCTTAGGATCTCCCACCTCAATTGCTGCTAACTGCAGTGGAGATGCCCTCTGAAAGCTGATGTGATGCTAAGTGGTTGGTGAGCAGGCTGGGGGGGCGGATCCTAAGGGATGTTTTATTACTTCTGAATAGTCTTAATGATAAGGATGAGCACATACATTAAGACAGAAATTCTCTACTGGCCAAAGCCACTGGGTTTTAACTCCACAGCGCAGACCTCTCACCCACAGCCTGTCACGAGGCAGAACGTCTGGCAGGCAGAACTCTATAGTGTTACATAGGTAAGAGACAATGGGCAAAGAGAGACACAAGACAAAACAAAGACAGACAACCCAAAACTTCAGATATGACCCCAAGTCACTTCTCCTCCACTTCAGATGATGCAGCTGCAGCTTGGCTATTTTATTGTTCTTATTGCCAGTGGTAAGCTATGAATTGTTCCTTTGAAGGGAGGACCAATTGCCATCTCTGCCCTTTCTGTACACCCCAGTACTCACTTGTATACCGGAATCCATGGATGAAGCCCCCAGCAGATTTCCTGAAGTCAATGGAATGGCTAGCAGTGCCAAGAACAAAGAGCCCTCGGGTGCTTGTGGACTCGTAGCTGGGTTTGATCTGAGGATACTTCTTTTTGTCCCCTTTCCCTGGCATAATTTTAAGGGATCTGTTGTGCAAAAGACAAGAGCAGGCTATCAGAAAGTGCTTGGGTGAAAAAATAGAAGGGGTTTCTGATATTATATACACATTATATTGCAGCCACTGCAAGAAACTGCTTCATGCCCCCACTGTCTTCAGTGGGATTTACTACTCCAATGAGGATCTTCCAGAAGACAAGGGTGCTCATCCCAAGTTAGCTCGGGACAAGATCAAATTCCAACCTGAGCCACTGACAGTGCATTTGAGAAGACAGTGAAGTTAACAGTACCATTTTCATCTCCAGGATGTACCAGCAGACAAACCAAAGTAGAGTGAAGGTTGCAACCTCAGGGAGGAAAAGCACACAACACCTTTCTGCAGTGATCTATACCTGTACTATCATTCAAAAAAATCCCAATCCAAACCACAAAACACTGCTAGCCTTCTCCATGTGATCTGGCAGGTCAGGGTATCAATTTCTAAAGATACAGGTTTTTCTGAGTCATCCAGGTCTCAACACGGCCATTTGCTCAGCCCTGCAGCCTGTCTGGGACAGTGGCACACACAGTAGTTCCCACTGCGATATAGCTGTAGCTGTAGCATCAACAAAGGGCTGTGCAGCACCAGCTAGCTCAGAGCACGTGGAGGTCGAGGCAATGCTGCCAGAAGAGTACCTGCTCTTTCCTTTCCTCTGTCCTCCAAATACCTGCTTTCCTGAAGATTCCATTTCCTCCTCACCTGTTGTAGATGGAGAAGTCAAACTTCCACCCCAGGCAGCGGATGACACGGTCATAAGGTGCGCGGGGGGCAAAATTGTCCAGTTCATCCTGCGGGAGGGTGATGGAGTCAATGCCTGCACTGATGTTACTATTCTCCAGGTAGAACCGGAGCGTGATGTGCAACTTCCCTTTCTTGTCCTTGACGATAGCCAGGTCTTCCAAGTCACCTTCCAGAAGCCCATCCAGAGATTTCAGCTGGTAGGTGTCCAGCAGGCCATTGTTGATTGCTCTGTGGAAAGGAAAGGAGAATGTAAGAAGAGCTAAAAGAAGGGAGGAGAGATTCTGTCTCTGCTGCTGAAAATGGCAAATCTTTACCAGGTATCCCACATCCCTCTTCAGTGCAAAGGTTATCCCCAGAGCCTCAGGGCTCACAGGAACAGCACAGGTAACACACCTTCACTGCCCTTGCAGGATGCAGTCAACCTCTCAGCTCTCCTCTGTGACTGCAAGCAAGGGAACAACTTAGGACCCAGCACTTTTTTATGACACTGCTTCCAAAAGGATATTTTCCTATTTCACACAGATCCTGAAGAGCTCTTATCAAGCTCCTGTGTTCACGAACTGCATCCTGGACTGCCTTAAACCAAGGACCTAAAGCTAAAAGGCCCCATATATCTTCTGCGATGTGCAGGACTGCAGCACCTCCAGTGCCAGTCCAGCTCATTGCCTGGGCAAGAAGTGATTGTCCAGGTTTGTACTCCAGCTGCATTAGAAAGAGGAAGAGAAGCATTTTCCTACCTCAGATCCCCGACGTAGTGGGTGGCCCATGAGAGACACACACGGGACCGGCTCACCATGTGGATGAAATTCGTGACACCCAGAATGTTCTCTGCTGTCTCAAAGGCCGAGTTCCCTCGGCCCAAGATCAACACGGTTTGCCCAGTGAAATCCTCAGGGTTGGTGGACACAGTCTCGTAACCCTCAACGTATTCGGAGCCAGGGAAATTTACCACGTTGGGGACCCATGTCCCAGTGGCAACCAACAAGCAGCTGCAAAAAACAGGGATAGCACTAGGAGATGCAGGAATTATGGGACCAAGGATCATTACTCTGTCTCATCACTCCCTCCTCCCGCTATGAAGGATGGCTGCAGTCACACTGGATCAGCTGCAGAGGTCATGGTTTCAAAAGAAACTTCTTCCCAGTTTTACCTATTGAGCTGCTCCTCTTTTCCCCATCCTCAGGCCAGCAAGGACAACCAGAAATATTGTTATATATAGCAAAAGTCAGTGTGGGTGCTATACATAAACACAGAATCATTAGTTGGAAAACACTTTCAAGATCATCAAGTCCAACTGTTCAGCCAGCACTGCCAAGGCCACCACTAACCCATGTCACTGAGGGACTCATCTACACTGTTTTTGAGCACTTGCAGGGATGGTGATTCCACCACTGCCCTGGACAGCCTGTTCCAATGCCTGAGCACCCTCTCAGTGAAGAAATTGTGCCTAATACCCAATCTAAACCTGCCCTGGTGCATCTTGAGGCCATTTCCTCTTGTCCTATCACTTGTTACTTGGGAGAAGAGACCAGTCACCTCCTCTCTCCATCCTCCTTTCAGGTAATTGTAGAGAGCAGTAAGGTCCTCCCTGAGCCTTCTCTTCTCCAGACTAAACACCCCAGTCCCCTCAGCCATACCTGATCAAACTTGTGCTCCAGACCCTTGACCTGCCTCCACTGTTCAAGAACGTGCAGGTACTACTTACATGTACTCACTGAAAACAGATATAATACTAAAGTTTCAAAGGTGATTCTATGTTGCATAAAAAAGTTACTTTGATTTAAAATCTGTGTTGCCTTTTACTCCAGGAAAACAAAAGTAATTTTTAAGGGGGATAGAAAGTGATCTTGATATTGAAAACCTTTAACTTCTACCCATAAAACCACGTTAGCAACATCACTAACTGCTACCACTAAAGTGAAGTATAGTAATCTTTTTATCTTTCGCTGTAAATTTTACTTAAATCTTAGAGCAAACTTTGTGACTTGGATGGAAGCACCAGGCAGCCGAGGCTAGAGGCACTGCCTGCTGTCCCAGCCCTGCTCACGCAACTCCTGGTGTGTGGGAGCCTGGGATTGCCTTCTGTCCCCACCAAGCTTGCCTGCCAGCTCACCTCCAAATGACAGCCAGCAAACCTGCTGTCGTGGAGCTGAGCTTCCAGGAGAGGTGAGAAATAAACTCCGTATGTTTACTCGAGTAACTTCTACGGTTTTAGGAATGGAGCTCAGCAGTGGTACAGGATACATGAAATCACTGAATGGTTTGGGTTGGAAGGGACCTTAAAGCTCATCCAGTTCTGAAACCCTGCCATGGGCAAGGACACCTTCCACCAGACCAGGTTGTTCCAAGCACCGTCCAACCGGGCCTTGAACACTGCCAGAGATGGGGCAGCCACAGCTTCTGTGGGCAACCTGTGCCAGGGCCTTTGAAGACATCCATGGAAAGTGGTGTGGATAGCCCTGCATTTGCCCATTACCTGCACTTGTAGTTCTGCCTGTCCTGATCAGTCAGGATGAAGTAGTGCCCATTCCAGGCTTGCTCATCCCTCTCCAGCGTGACGTGGATGATGGCCGTGTTGTACTGAACCCGCAGCTTCAGCAGGGAGGCAAAGTCCTCCAGGTAACGCACCATGTCGTCAGCCTCGGGGTAGAAGTCGCGCGAGTAGCGCCGGAAAAGCAGCCGGTGGTCGTGACTGAGGAGTGAGTTCCAGTCATGGCGCAGGTTGAACTCGCTGTTGGATTTGCCCGTGTAGCGCTTGTTGATGCTGATGAGCTTGCGGTGCCGAGGGTAGAGGGCGAAGAAGCTGCCGGGAGCGTGGCTTCGCTCAAAGACCACGTAATCCCGGCCGGCTCGTTGGAGGAAATAAGCTGCCTGCAAGCCCGAGGGTCCGGCCCCGATGATGCAGTAGTCGTGGTAGAGCAAAGCGGTGCAGCTCAGCACACACAGGCTGCCGGTGTACAGGAGCACCCCGCACACGGCTGGGGTCATGGCGGGGCCGGGAGAGCCGCCCCTGTGGGGAAGAGACCCGGGGAGGTGTCACACAAGGGCTGAGAGACCCCGGCCCCGGCCTGACCGCCATGAGGCCACCACCACCCCTCAGGGCTCAGGGTGGGGTGTTGGGGCGGGGCCCTGCTCCCCGCCAGCCAATACCAAAACGGGCCACAGGTCAGCCGACCAATGGGCACACGGGGTCCCTTGCCCCAGCCAATAGCAGACAGCATGAGGCCTGCAGGTAGCAACACCACCTGTGGGTTGCCCCTCACCGTGCCTCTGCACCCAACAGCCAATGGGGAAAGGGACGCGTAAACCCCTCCCCCCCCCCCCCAATCGGGTCCGGTCTCGTCCCCGACGCCTTCCTCCACCGCCCCCGGCCCAATGGCGGGCGGAGCCCCCTGCTCCGTCCCGCCCGCTCCACTCTCACCACCGGCCGCACCGGCACCGCGGGGCCCGCGCCGCTCCCGCGCCAAGCAGCAAGTGGGGGGGGGACGGGACGAGGGGGAGAAGGCGCGCACGGCGCCTCACGTCACGTTACGTCACGCCGCCGCTTCCCGCCGCCGGCACCGTGGCGCGCATACCACGCGTGAGGGGAGGCGGCGGGTGATAGAGAAGGTGGGCGGGGCAGCGCGCTTAAAGGGGCAGGCGCCGCAGGGGATTGGAGCCGGAGCCAGGCCCAGGCCCCGCACACACGACAGGCGGCGACACTGAGCCAAAGTCACTTTATTGCGCTCGGTCCCGCCGGTGTGAAGGGAGAGGGGGGATCCCGGGCGCTGACGCCTCCTTGGGCAGCCCGCAGGGTTCAGCTCTCTTCCTCTGAAAGAGATGAGACAGGAATGAAGTGAAGGCAGCTGGTGAAAGGAACACTGTTGGTCAAGGAAACACCACAAGGAAGAAGAGGAAACCAGGGATCCATCCCAATTCTTGTGCCTGACACCCCCCCAACAGAACTGTCAGCCAACACCATGCATTTGGAACAACAGTGCAATTACATTCCTGGACAAATGATGCAGAGACCTAAAATTCCATAGTAAGAACTAAGTCTACAGCTCCCACCCCTGTAAGAAACACCAAAACTTGCTGGAAGATGTTTTGTATATCACAGAAGCAAGATCTCTGGGTCACGTATTCGCTGCTGCCCACTGCGAAATCAGTCATTAGCCCTCTGGAACTCCTCAATGACCTGCTAGTGAGAGCTCAGCTTCACCAGTTGCTTTATAGAAGCCTTCCCTGAGTCACCTCAGTCAGGCTTGGTCACCATGTGCTCTGAATGCTGGTCACTCCTGTTTCTAAATCTATACTAAACAAATATGCTGGTACCAGCAGAAACGGGCACCCACCCACTGCCACTGAACAAAGGGCTCCCGTGGCAGGCTTTGTTTTCCCAGTTGGTACTCCAGGTCCTTTCCCCAACCCCTGCCAAATGAGTCCTCACTCGGCAACCACACCAAGGCATGACATCTGCCTTGCCAACTCTCACGCTCTTTTTGCCTCCGAGCTCTCCCAGCGTCACCCACAGGTGCGTCACCACCGGATCCCATCCTCTGGACTGCAGGTTCTCCAGCCTCGCTCCAATCCTGCCATTGCACTCATCAGATCTCACCCTTTAGACTGGGTCTTCACCACAGGTCACCGCTTTTCATCCACACCAGATCCTATCTTTAAAGCATAAATCACCAAATTTGCTTGTTACAAACCTTCCTCCTCCTCCTCTTCCTCTTCATCTTCCTCATCTTCATCAGAGCTGAAGGTGCCATCAGGCAAGCTGTAGATCCGGATCACCTGCTTGTTGGGATCCTTCAGGATGAGGTACTTCCCCTCATCCAGCTTCATGCAGATGTCAATGACGCACCGCAGGATACCCCAGGCGTTCTCTATGCTCAGGTTAATCTGGCTGGCAAACTCATTTGGTTTGAACTGCTGCGTGCCCAGGATCACGTGGCGGGCAGAGTCCTTCACGTGGTAGCGGGACACATAGCTTTGGAGGACAAGAAGAAGGCAGAGGGACATCAGGAGATTAAGCCAAGCCAGGAGAATGAAAGCAAGAAAATCAGTGTCCATCATCTTAGTTTTGTTTCCTGGGCTGAAAAAAAGTCTAATACCCCCAACACTGAAAGTTAAGAGATTCTCCTCACTACAAGGTGACAACCAGTAACATACCTGGAATCCTTCCACCACGCCAAATCAGATGGGGTGGTACAGAAGATACAGCAGAATTAGCCCCACAAGTGAAAATTAAGCAGTAACATGATTATCAAGGAATTATGGAATTAAACAGCTGCAAATGCATCAGTCCCTATTGAAAGATTGAATCTGAAACTGCTGAACCACTAGAACCAAATTAGCAGACACCTCTTGTTCATTATCCACAGCATGGGCCCAACTGATTTCACTCCGGTGTTTCAAAAAGTGCTGTGGCTATACCCCTCCCAGAAACAGGACACTGAGGATCTTGAATTCCTGACAGCCAGCACAGTCTCTGCATTTATTTCTATGTTGGCAACAGGATCATAGAATGGTGTAGGTTGGAAAGGACCTTAAGATCATCCAGTTCCAAACTCCCTGCCATGGGCAGAGACACCTCACCCTAGACCATGCTGCCCAAGGCTCTGTCCAGCCTGGCCTTGAACACTGCCAGAGATGGAGCATT
>JBCJKH010052077.1:9926-24243 GCA_039877255.1 Loriculus beryllinus
AGCCCTTTACCTCTCCCTTAATCATCTCAGTCTTAACTATCTTGATAACCTCTCTTCACTGTTATTAAAGGCAGGAAATATATTAGCTGACTACCCCAGCCCCATTGACTTACAAAATTACTCTCCTTTCCTATTTGTAGTGAAAATGTAACCAACTCGCCAGGGTTTTCTTCTCAGCCACTTTTTCTAGACCTCTTTCCCTTTCCTTCCTCCTATGACAGTAGTGCAGTGCATTCTGTTTCTACTCAAGTTTACTCGCATACTTTCTTTCAATATCTTCCTTTAGTCTCCTATGAGACACAACAGTCAATCCTGCGATAAACTCATAATTTTGTAAAACATTTTGTGATATTTTCAGCCTTCAGAGCCATCCAGTGGCACAGAAGCACACAAAATGCCATGACTTCATATAAAGTCTGTGGGAGGCAGTCACTGAGAGCTGGAAAACTTGTGTGCAACTCCCATAAAGTCAGAACAAAGTAGAGAATGGGACCATCTCCAGAGCACTGGAGACAGCCCCATCCTAGGTGGGGACTGTCCTATCCTAGATGGAGACTGCTTTTTCCATTGTTTCACAACAGTTGCTATTTGCTGTACATTATCTGCAGACGGTAGGCACCTATATCAGATTTACCTTTGCAGCCCAACATCAGGCATGTTTCTGATGAACGTGGTCCTTGTATAAGACGTTCACCAAAACATTTTTTTGCTATAAATCAGGACTTCTCAAGGATCAGTCTCCATGGAGATACCTGAAATAGATAATTTTATGCTAGTGAGAATTTGAACTTTTTAGTGTGTATGGGTATTGCACAATAGAGGAAGATCTGGCTGAAAATGTGTGAGGTTTCACAATTACCTTTGGATAAACAATTCCTCTCAAAATCCCTATCCCTAAACTCACACACGGCTTCATCTCCCTGGGAGACTCCTTGGGATGGGAAAACCAATCAGGAAAGGTTGACATGGGATGGAGCTGGATGTGTGTGGCTGACCAGTAACTCCAACCCTTGAAAATTGGAACATTCCTGAACTGCCTCATTTCTTTTTAATCCTAAATGCTAACAAACATAAAGCTAACAACATAAATCATCTTTATTTTGACTTGTGGGAAGTATCATCCAGAAAGCAGTGGAAGCCCATTAGCTCCAGAGCAGATTCAGTAAGGAAAATGAAAGCCAACTATTTCCTTCAAACAGAGATCTTACAAAGACTTTTTTTTGATAAAATACTATTCCCTTAAGTACAATTAAACTGACACACAGGCTATACAGCAGGTCTTGCTTACACTCAGTTTACACCTTTATAACTCATTATTTTACTGCATTCATTCCTATTTGCACCTTAACAGATTCATGAAGAAGCCTTTTGTTAGCTGGTATGAATTCTGCCTTTTACATCCTGAGAAAAATACCCAAAGTCAGACAATTGTTTTAATGCAATTTTTATTCAGTACTTGACGATGGCAAAAATATAGAGAACACTGAAGAATTCTACTTATAAAGAGGAGCTTCTATCAAACAGCTATTCTTGTCCTAGTGTAATATCTCATTTTCTCAGCAGTTGATTAAAATCCATTCTGTTCCACTGGGATACACCCAATGACACTCCCCTGATTGAGAGATATACAGAAGAGATAAAAGAAGATAATATATCACTGACAATGCTCAGAAAATTGTTAAAAGCATATATTCCATACCCACTTATCTTTTATGTATACAGATATCTGTGGTGACAAATAGCCTATTATGATATATGATTGACTGAAAATAGAAAGCAGAAACTGAAAAGAATACTGAATAACCTGATGACCATTTAATCATAATTTACATTATAGACTTTCAGACTACCCACAGGAGAAAAGAAAGCAAAGAAAGAAAACAACATAGTTTTAAGGTGGCTCCAGCTAAAAACTGAAGTTATTCCTGGATTCCTCTAGAAATTCAGCCAATAAATAATGGGTCTTGGGTTTACTACTGCATGAGGGAGATGTGAAACTAGAAGGAAGCAAGCTTATAAATGAAGCTGATTTTAGCAGCTGAGTGCAGAACTGCTAGTGCAGAGATAAAATGACTGCAGTCTTGAAACAAAACTTCTTTTGAGTCCAAGACCTTTGTTTCTATGGCTGAAAGAAACCCAACAATAAAACCCAGACATTTCAAGGTCCTAAGCATTTGTATATCACCATCCAAATAAACAGCACTGACCTTCATTCTGCATCAGCACTGATGAGCTGATCCAGGACAAGACTTGTCAGGACACTGCATAGCCTGACAGCTCCATTAATATGGCTTATCTCTCCGCTCTTCCAAGCTCAAGGACAATTGTGCACACCACCTTCAGTGAAATGCTCACAGCTGAGAGTAAAAAATCCTTGAGTTCCTTCTTGGATCTACTGTTAGTTTGGGCAAGTTCTCATTCATTTTTATTGAAGTGCAATCCTCAGTGGGAGTTTTGACATTGACTTCTCAAGATCTAAATGTCATAATGTAACAACAGCCTTCAAAGAAACTGAAGGTTTGGCATCCAAAATCCATTTCAGTGCAAATTTCAAACAATGTGGACTAAGGCTATGGTTTGACTTGGGATCATATCAGGTGTCTACAAGAATATTTTATAGCAAATTTTCAACAGTTGCTATCCCAAATGTGTCATAACTGTATACACAAAGTCATAATGGAGAAAATCAAAATGTCCCTGTTAGACAAACCTGCACTCTACACTCCTGGTGAATTAACTAAGAATTCAGTGGCCATACAGGTTATCAAGTCTCTTATGGTTTGACACTGTAATACAAAAAATGCACAAGATAAATAATAAATAGTACTTTAAGCACCTTCATTCATTAACTCTTTAAGCTCTCAGTAAAAGTTAACCAGTTACTTCTGACCTAAGAACTTTTCACCTTCCTATCTATTTATTCATAGACTTAAGACAACCATATATATTTTTCACCTTAAACAGATGAACTTATAATTACCCAACTGAGATTTGTTTGCAATTTTTTTTTTGTGAGCTACTCCCAACTGCCAAAGGTGAGATACTGGTCACATACTGCTGATCCAATCCCAAATTGCTATTCCTGCTACCCAGCAGGTAATAATTCTTTTCATCCATTTCATTCATTTCACCTAAGCAAGCATCAATTCAAGAAAGCTGCTTGGGTTTTTTGTGTCTATCATTTACATGGACAAGCAAGACATATTTAGGTCCCTTAATATTTCTTCACACAACAAGGCATTAATCTCCCTAGTCACTTAATCATTTTTGTTATTCTTATGTGGATACATTCTGGCCTCCCCAAGTCCTTCCAGCATGGGAGTGCTCAGCTGAGAATACAGCATTTCAACTGCATTCTTACAAGACTTCAGAAGATTAAAATACACTCTTCTTTTTTTGCCTGGCACTCAAAATAATAATTATTTAATTTGACATTTAAGGCAACTTTCTTATTCCAAAAGTGGTCTGCAGTGGCAGTACGTAAAGAAGTCTGAAACTCACTGGATTAGCTGTGCAAGAATTTTAGTGACTATATTGTAACATTTTGCTCTCAATTATTTTCCAGCATTTTATTGAGGAGTACACGTTTGAAAAGAACTGAAAACACCAAAGCTCAACACCACTGAGTCTGATGCATTTCACCTCAAAAAGATGACAAAAGTATTTGTTTTCCATAAAACACCATTAATCAGCCTTTTGGTTTTGACTTTTGTTGCATACATCTGCTCAACTCATAGGGCATTGCCTTCTTAAATGTAGGCTGAGTTACTACCACACAGTGATGCCAGAAGCTGGCAGCCTGTTAACATACCATGTATAGAGTTTGCATATGGTGTTCTCTATAAAGCAATGCAAAATCTCCTCTTCTACTAGCTTAGTAAACTTAGTGGATGTGATCTAAATGTAAAACAAATTACTAACATCAATTAAGCAACAGACTACTGTGCCAAACAAAAAACCCCATGGCAGTTCTGTCTGATACCCTTTTGTATTGCAGAAGGTCTGCTCAGCAGAAGGGGACTGTCAGCTTCTCCAAATTCAGCTGTGGGAGAGCAGTTAAGTAGTAAAGTTTCCCAGAATTCAGAAAGAAGTATTGGTTTATAAACCATCTTACACCTAGAATTCTATTTTCCTGGTGCTGAGCTCCAAAGCCCTTGTTAATGCCTCCTTTCCCATCAACAGACAAAATTTCTTCTTTGCACCTCTCATATCACCATGAATCTTGCAAGGATCCTCCACAGAAATAGTGCAGACTTCAGGCTATGATTACATCCACAGCCTGAACAAAGCATTCTTACTGTGGTATACTGAACTCAAGTTGACTTAGACTTATCTGAAGCTTTGAAGAATGTGGTTAGAGGGAAACTCCATAGCTCCCTTCTGTCTTCCTGATGCTCCTGAAACTTTCTTATTTTCAGGCATGGCGTTTTACATGGAGACACAAAGTTCTGCAGGGAAAAGTCATCCCTAAATGGGTAGCAAGGAAGGCCAGGTGCACGAATAGAGGTTAACTGCTTTTCAGGCTGAGTAAATATCAGCAACCTATATAAACCCAACTTTGACTAGCATAAAGTGAAGTTCATAAACCAATACGTTGAACCTAACCCTCATTTAAAGCTTTTAAAAATTACTTCATCCCTTCCACTCAATAAGTTTTCTGATTTATTACAAAAAGGTGAAAGGTTCTTCCTCCCACTACCAATTACCTGAGCCATTCAGACCTCTTTGATGTATCCTTGCATGAATAAGTTTTTTCCAAACTTCCTGGTCCTTACTTCTTTAGCTTGAAATATTTGTCAAGAGCAATTTTCTACTCGGGCAAAAGCCAGCTAATTAGTAATGCCATTCTGTAACACTGTCTTGATAAACAATATAGGAGATTAGAGTTGCTAATTGGCTGATACTGTTAGCAGCAATTTCATAGTGCTAACGTACCAAGAAAACATTAAAATGTTGTTTTGATCAGACTACGAAAAAATTAAACAAAATTAGCTTTTGCAAGACAAAGAGTCTTGTCCCAGAGAAGAATCACAGAATGGTTTGGGTTGGGAGGGACCTTAAAGCTCATCCAGTTCCAATGCCCCTGCCATGAGCAGGGACACCTTCCACTAGACCAGGTTGCTTCAAGCCCCGTATGACCTGGCCTTGAACACTTCCAGGGATGGGGCAGATAGCTTTTCTGGGCAACCTGTGCCAGTGCCTCACCACTCTCATAGTGAAGAGTTTCTTCCTCATAGCTAATGTAAATCTACCCTCTATCAATTTAAAGCCATTCTCCCTTGTCCTGTCACTACATGCCTTTGTAGAGAGACCTTCTCCAGCTGTCTCGTAGGTACCCGTAGGTACTGTCAGGCTGCTCTAACGTCTTCCCCAGAGAGTTCTCTTCTCCAGGCTCTCTGAACATCTTCGTTGCCCTTCTCTCATCCACATCCTTCTCACATTGAAGGACCTAGAGCTGAATGTAAAAATCCTATCTGTAAGTAGCATTTTCAATACAGGATTAAGGAACACTACTATACATATTTCAGAGATGACCTCCCAATAGTACAAAATTTCTCACAAGTAATTTTTTGTATTTGGGCACCATTAAAGAATAATAGTGAAACATGCACAGAAGAGATTATTGAAACACAAATTATGAACATATTTAAGGATGTAGATAAAAGAATTTGTTAATCCAGTAGGAGTAGCAAGGTGCTCAAAACTACTCCATGGTGAAAGCTTGTGGCCAAAACATTGTTAATAATTGCCCCCAAATCAACTTGAAATATGACTACTTTCTCCTCAGCCACTGAAGACGAAAAACATTAGAGATAGGATATTGCATGCCTTTTAGTTACAATCAATTAAGCAGGAAAAGACAAGATAAGAGTAACAATATTTGGACTAAACTAGGATTATAAAAATTAACAGCATTAATTTTGTTACTTTCAATAAATGTACACTTGGACAAATTTTAAACGGATGGGTAGCAGTAAGGTCAGCAATCACTGCTAAACAATCACTTGTTAAACCAGTGAGAAGGAAATGAAATGTAAAGAACAGAAAACACATTAGCAAATTCTTCTGAGATATATCAGAGCACTCACTTTTTCTGGGGGAAAAAAATGAAACAGAAAGACGTAAACATTTAGAAATGTGTAAACAATACTCACAGAATGGTAAATATTGGGACACAGAAGCCTAGACGAGATCAAATTCTTTTTTTTTTTTCATTGCCAAGGCCACAGTAACAAGAGACAGTAAATAACCAGAGTTAGGAAAATGCTGTCTCCTACTACGTCTCGATCAGTTCAGCAAATGAGTCAAAGCTGTTCTTTCACTTTAGCCACTTTCACTTGGGAGTTTTCTGGTTCCTGCAAGGAAAACAAGAAAGAAAATAAAATCCCACATCAAAAGAAAAGATGACAAGTGGATGGAATCATGGCAGACCCAGAGACCAACCTGCTAATCACAGTGGTACTCAATTTGCATTTTTGGATAGTCAGCAGCACATAGGCTCTTTGGCAAGACAAAAGAAATTAGTGAGATGTCTGCTAGCAAAGTCTTGTTCTTTAGCATCTTCAACTTGAGTCCAAGTCATGGTTTTTCACGTGTTTGGAGGGATTCAATGATACCATCTGCTCATCTGTTGTTCTACAATTTTTCTGTATTTTCCTGATTGAGTTTAACACATTCACCATAGACACACCATTGGAGTAATTGGTGTTGTCCAAAATTATGAGCAAGGAAAAGAACTATATTGAACAAATTTCAGCTACCAGGAAAGCTACTGACTTCTCTTCAGCTACTTCCCAGCTTAAAACACTAATGCAAATCATTCTAATCCTTGCGTCAACAAATGAAGGATAATTCTGCTGTTCTTTCAAACTTGTGTTCAGAGACTGCATTGATCTTCATTAATTTAATAAGTCAAATTATTTCTTCATTTCTGTCAGCTTTATACTTAGGGAATTATACAGGAAAAAACAAACTGGGATGCTGTGCACTGAATGTATCTTTTTTTTCTCTTGCTTGTTTACCATTAATGGTCATACTTCAGCAGCTGCTTAATGACATTAGTGCTTAAATAATCTGATATCTGATAATCTGTTAATTACATGCATGACATTTACTCACACTGAGGGAGTTTGCACACATTTTGTAGCATAGGCTCAGACTTAAAAGTGATGCTGGCAAACTGGAAAAAAAAGTTACAAAAAAAGCATGTTTTTTGTAATAGACAGAAAAATGTAATCTGATGAAATACAGTGTAGGAGTGAGTTATTAAGGACATTAGAAAAGAAACCTAGGAATGATTAGATTACAAGCTGAACTTCAATCACAAATGTCTGGCTACTGCAAGAAAGGAGAAAGTGATTACAGGAGGCAGTGAGTGTGGACATGTCCATCCTTTTCAGTAGGGGCAAGACCTCATCCAGGGTACTGTAACTGATAACCTAGAGCTGCAGGTCAAGGTGGCTGAAGATCAGCTGGAGAAACATAAAATGAGAGCAACAAGAGAGACCAGAGAGTTCAAAAATATGGCTGATGAAAAAGAGTGGGGAACCTGCAGTCACTACGCAGTGTGAGTGTCAAAGAAATGGAATCCCTCTTCACCCAAGCATGCATCCCAAGAGCTTTCATGGTGGAGTGGGTGCTTCCAGAGTACTCAAAAGGCACCCTCTAAACTAGCTGCCAGCAACATTTTGTTGGCAAACAGTTTTGGGCTTAATGCCCATGTTACCTAAATCTGCCCTGATGATGGAGAAGAAGCAGCATTCAAACTTTGGTACATACTTAGGCAGTTATTTTGGATGCTGAATATGAGAGAAATTAATTCTTGAGAAAATTAGCCGTTTAATTTTCCTAGTAATTGAGTTCTGCTGCAAAAAGTATCTGTATAACATCCTTGTCCTTTTAAGCAAATAAAAAGTTACCTGCAAGCCCACAATATTTTAGAAGAGTAAGTCCTAGCTAAAGAGAAATTAATCTAACAGTACGTACCACATGAAAAAAAAATAAAATCTTGCTTTATACATAATTTAATTTTTATTGTGTTTAATTTTAGTTCTTATGATGGCTAAATAACAAGAAAAAAGAGTGTCAAAAAGCTTACAGAGAAAAAAAAATTCTGAAGTATTCTATCCATATATAATAAAAAGTAATATGCAGACTGCAGTAAATTTAACCTCTTATTAATATAAAGAAGAAAAATAAGAACAGTCCAAAAGTGCTGTTAACAGTCATTCATTTAGCACAGATTGCAATTACAGTCTACACAGCAGTTCTGAGCTGTCTACTGAGCTATGAACAGGGCTCATATCGCAATTCACAATTGGAAGAGTATAGAACCAGAATGAAAATTATGCTCCTTTTTGTTAAATGACTAACTATATAATTTCAAGACATATTAAACATTAAATAACTAGTCTTGCCAAAAGCTAAATTCTTCAAGTCCCATTTGAAATCTTAAGGTCTTACAAATCGTGCCATGAATGTCACTGATCAGGCAAAGATCTGACCGACAGATGACACCTAGTCAAACATCTCCATCATCAGCTGTTCATCAGTTTAATTTTCTTCTCTAGTCAGTAAGAAATAGTAATGGTTATTTTTTTTTTTTTTCATTCAGTCACACCAAATATTTCTCAAAATCTTTAATAGGATGTAATCATGCTTTTTTACAAATCTTTGTTTTCAGGAGTAGCAAATGATAAGTTCTTATTTTCCTAGATGCCACATTAGAGAGGGTCTGTCATATCACATAAAGTGATAGATGTAACCAAAACCATTGTTTTTTAATCCATTTCCATATTTACTGTATAATTAAAGGTACTTTCAAACTTTTGATTAATCAAAGCTAACACAAACCTTTCTGCTCGGTTACAAACATGATCTGCTGAAACTGCTTGAGTACAGGTCCACAGTCCATAGCTCCACAGTCATGGACTAATAGGATAATTGTCTTTTTGTTTAATAACTCAGATTCAGAGAGAAGGCTGCATTTTCATTCCTACATGAAAAAACATGAAGAAACAGTGAACTTTACCTAAAAAGAGAAAAGGAGGCCCAGGCAAGACCTTCTCATTCTTTACAGCTGCCTGAAAGGAGGTTGTATTGAGAGGGGTTTGGACTCTTCTCCCAGGTAACAAGCAACAGGACAAGAGAAAACAATCATAAGTTGTGTCAGGGAAGTTTTAGACTAGATATTAGGAAACATTTCTTCACTGAAAGGGGCATTAAACTTTGCAACAGGCTGTCCAGGGAAGTGGTAGAGTCACCATCCCTGGGGGGTATTTAAAAGGGTGGATATGGCATTTGGGAACAGGGTTTATGGTGGACTTGGCAGTGCTGGGTTAACTGTTGCATTAAATATTCTTAAAATCTTTTCCAACTTAAATAATTCCATAGAAAAAAAAAATTTACTTTCACCAATTCAAAGGAAAAAGGAGGGTACTATATTGCAGATTGGCTTCCACCAGCATGCATGACCTTGCAGGCTATAAAATAAAAAAGCTTGTAACTGTTTTGGTAAATAAACTTATTCAGGCTGACACAGGGGTGGTAGAAGAAGTGATATACATAGAACATCAAGCTGTCATTTCTATAATTTTTTTTTGTAAACTAGTGGCACTTTAGAAAGCACCTTAAAGCACAGCAATCTTTCAGACAATTTTCTCATAACATAAAAAAAAATAAAAGGGATGAAGCCTTTATTCAATTGCTAAAGGACAAGAAAAGGGCATTTTGAAAATCTTCAGTACTGTAATTACAAATGCAACAGTTGCTATTCATACAAGATTAGAAACTAAGAAACATGAACTTCTTGTAAGTTTCATGGATGTGTACTAAATTTAAACATCCCTATTTAATTTTCAGCACTTACAACTCCAGTTCAGTTACATTCAGCCTGTATTCATTTTAAGCAACTTTTATGCCAAAATATGATATAAAAACATTAAGTACTAGTAACACTTGAAACTTGCAAGCAAGCATTCTTGTTCAAATATTACTATTTATTACTTCTTGAGAAACTCTGAAAAGTACAGTTTTCTTACGCAAATGAAGTTGTAGTTGGTGCCTACCTATCATTAATCTCAGTGAAAAGTAGACACTTCTGCGTACCTCAGGCAACCACACAGCACATCACCTAAGGTAAGAGGTTAGATTACATATAAGGTAAGATGCCCATTTAGCTTCAAAAATCTGACATGAATTCTCCTAATCCATATCTTTTATGGGATTATAGTACCTCGCTCACAGGAAAATCTCAATACTTATCTAAAATATCTTAATACATTCCTATAAAAAGTTAGAAAGGAGAGTAAAATATTGCAATTATTTAAGCAGAAAATGTCTTTATTTTCTAGTGATTGAAATTATTGATTATACTACCATTTACAGTAAATTATTGTTAGCATAATTGGAATTTATTATCTGTAGGTAGGACTTCAGTGCTACTTTTAAATTTATGTTATGGCTGTCTGCTATGCTTTAAAATCATAATAATTTTATAATTAATATGCAGGATATTCAACAAATTTAATCTTTTAAAGCTAATGTTTTATGAAAGAGCAAGAACAAAGCCTTTTACCACAAAATAGCAGTCAGAATTATTTAAATTCAAAGCCCAATAAACCACACAGTTAATTTTAACTGAAATCAGTTTCAGTTTGACCAAATCAAGTGGAAGCTCTAGACTGAAGGAAGGGAAGACAAAGGAGAGCGCTTAGGGCCAGATGGATGGCTCAGAGCAAGCTGTGGTATAGCGGGTGCAACATTATAGCACATATGTTGCTTCCCATGTTTGAACCAGAATATATGTTCAGCTATAGCAATGGAGAGAAAGCGTGATAACAATAACTTTTTTTGAACATTTTATGTGATGGGGAAGGCAGCAATGACGTTTTATTATGGAGTTAAAAGTTGTGTTCCCATGAAGTTAACAGAAACTAGTGGCTGGTGGGTACTCCATACGTGAAAACAGAAATGGCGTAGCAGCAAAAAGAATCCAGTGTTAAAAGAGAAAATAAAGCAGCTAAAGTGTTGTTAAATATCTTTCAGACTAGAAGAAAGTATTATTATTTTTACTGAAAATGAGGTATCGCAAGGAAAACCAAGAAAAAAAAAGATCTTAATTTTTCACTTATTCCTCCCATTGCTGACAGTAGTCCAAAGGCTAGGAATCTCTGGGAGCAATGTAAAACAGCAGAAGAGCTGACAATCAGCTAACAGATTTGGAACATATTAGCAGGAGCAATTTTCTCCCAGAAGTGGTAACAATTCAGATGTAAACTTCTGGTTTTCAGCAAAGTACTAGCTCACAGAATATAAAATAGTTGTTACATAAACCGTAACTGCAACAAAAGCAGACACAGCATTACTGAGCAAAAACGTAGCAACAGCAAGTATTTTATTGGACAACAACTATCTTGCTCCCTCATGTTACGTGCCATTTAGGTATTCATTCCAGTCCACGTGCTGCTATAGAAGTTCTACTGCATTGCACTTTTTCTTTTGCAGTGTAATATATACTATCATAGCTTTATGTTTGTATGTAAGAGCTTATCCAGACAAAAATAAGATGGAGCTGGTCCAAATATTGCATTGCCCTTTTGAAAGTCAGCATACATCAGTAGACAGCTCACAGTCTGCTTCTTCTTTCACCCACCACTGAATCATAATGAAGGACCTTCAATAGGAGCCAGTCTCAAAGAATCATGCAAAGGACGCAAGGAGAATAGGTCCAGCTACACAGGAGAAGAAACTTGACTAAATAAAGTAAACCTTTTCATGCATGTGCCTTAGACCCACTTGCAGACATCATGGATAAAATTTTGTATGGCTGCTATGTAAACCATAAAAAGTTTCATTAAAAACAATTAACTTGAAAGAAACTGTTCCAGCTTTGTTATATAAATGAGCCTTCGTAGATGCTAAACACTATAGGAGATAGAAGGCAAGGATGTGCTGACTTTTTTAAGACTGCAGTAGTCAAGGTATCCATTCACATTTTAAAGAAAAATAAAGCTATGTATTGAAGAGAGTGTCCTATTAAAATAGTTCTTCTCACAAGTGATCAGACTGAAACTAGCAGTGAAATGTTCATAATCATTGTGACTATTACAAATATGTATCATCATTTATTCTTAGATCAATTCAGTCTGGAAAACATTCCATGAGAGTGCCCATAGAAAACAGCTGTGCTGGGAAGAGAGTGAAAAAATGCACTAGACTATATTAATTCACTTTGTACTGCAGTTGTAAAGTACCCAACTTCTGTTGGTTCACTTTATTTTGCCTTGTGGAGCAAGTACAGCTCTAAGCACTGCAAGTTAAAAATGAATCTCTTTAAGAACAATCCAAGCTTCTTTCACTGGATTCATAAAACTGCTGCTGGGAAAGGCTTATTGAGCTCAGGAGAATGAAATCCAGCATCCTTCATGGCAGATCTTAAAATTCCCAAAGAAATTAGAAGCAGTGCCTTCCAAGTACATTCAGGAGAATATCCAGGAGGATAAATGGGAAAACAATGAAGGAGAATGACAAAATCTGAGCAATGCATGCAAGGACTCAGATTTCTTAGCACAGAAAAGTTGTTCTATAATTTGTCAGAAACATATCCTCCTTGGAGAAAAATTACAAATGCTTAGAGGAATCCCGACTTTAGAAATAACAACTACCCGATTCACCAGACTAATGTGGCTCCAAGGACCTGAGAACTGATTTTTTTCTTTCAGATATCAGAAACGTTTAACCCAGTCACTTAATAAAAAAAAAAAAAAAAAAAGAAAGGCTTTGTTTACAAATATGGGTTAGCCCAATGATTCAAAACACAGGGAAAGGGTGAAAAGTATGCTCCGCAACATCCCTCTGAGGGGAGAGAAACACAACAAATGGTATGCAAATCTTATTCTTTAAGCATATGCTTAACTGAATGTTGCATACCAAGGTAGGCATATCAGATCTGCACATATGCCCCAAACTGCTGAGGAGTAGGATGACTTTCCTATCTGCTTAATGTCACCAGACTGCACAAACACTGTCAGACGGCATTGAGGAAATTGTGTCTGTTCAAGGAACAAAATTCCAGTCTTTTAAATTGTTGGCTGCACTTAAGTAAAATCACTTCAAAGTATTCAAGGAATCACAAAGTCATTTTCTATGAAAAAAGCAACACGGTCTTTTCTTTCTTGCTGTTTTCTGAAAAGATGGGAAATGCTATCATGTCTTTGAAATACTTTCAGGGCTGAAGCCAGAGGTCCCTATCTAATATAGTGTTTTGCCATAAATGCATTTCACCAATACCAGATTTACGCTTATTGTGGGTACACACAGACACAAACATGTGCCAAAACCTCCATGTCTTCAAAAATTTACACCACAGACACCATATGGGTTGATTCAGAAAAATAACTCTTAAGAGATGTGCAATTGTGGCTGCTCTTTAGGTTTTTAGGACAAGGGAGCCCTGGAGGTTACATCAGCACCAAAAGGAGAAAGAAGGCACCAACTCTGCACTAATGACACCCACTGAAATGGAATCATGAGATCATTTTGAACCCAGCGGGTCTGCAGATAGTAGGTTGTAAGGGTTTCCTTCCCAAAGAAGGTGTTTCTGTGGAGCAGTAGTGGAGTTTTTTCATGTTTATCACTCCTAATCACATAAGACTGAATTTGTCAACAAATTAGTGACACAAGTGACAAGCAACTATATTTTTCCTAGGACCCACTAAGATAGTTGAGCAGACACCCATACATTTTATATATGCTAATAAAACCCTAATATTAATACTATAACAATTCAAAAATTATAGAAATGCTCTAACACACAAAGTGAGGGAATTCAGGAACTCCAGTGTTCAATAAGCAGGATTAAGTGTATCCAGTGCTCCATTTCCAAGGGATGAAAGCAAGATGCAAATCAGTTCGGTGCCTTTGTTCAGCAACTTATCACCACACAAGTATCTAATTACCACAAATTCAAACACGCAATTTTAAAGCCAAATTAGAAATGGTTTTGACCAGGACGAAGAAGACAGAGGTACTTCTGATTCAGATCCTTAAAAAGAAGTCTGTTTAACTTTTTTGTTCTGTTTTCTAATTGTGCTTATTAAATAGAAGTTTCTGTTTGGTGCATACTTACAAGCTAGGTGCAAAGGCAGTGTATATATATATATATGTATATTAGCACTTCATTTTTTATCAACCAATTTGCTCTCATGAGACCTCACTTGGAGTACTGTGTAAAGTTCTGATGTCCTCAACATAAAAAGGACATGGAACTGTTGGAACAAGTCCAGAGGAGGGCCACAAGGATGATCAGGGGACTGGA
>JBCJKH010052078.1:0-16249 GCA_039877255.1 Loriculus beryllinus
CAGCTGATTTGGCTCTCCCTGTGCTCCCTCCTGATCCTGCTGCCAAAGGGTTGACCCCAGCCCCATGCTGGCCCGAGCATGGAAACCAGGGTGGAAGAGGGAGTGGGAGCCAGCAGACTGGCCCCCTGCTCTGGCAAGATCCCTGCCCACCTCCTGAGGCTCAGCAACAGTAGAAGGACTGATGATACACAAAGCAGAGCAAATATAATTTGCAAGTAGAGGAGTCTCAGATAAAGGACCTATTTTAACAACTCCAACAGTTTTCCTAAAAATTCTCTGCTTGAAATAGCAACAGTTGGGATTTTGGATGTAGACCATAAGATAGGTTAGAGTTGGAAAGGATCTTAAGATTATCCAGTTCCAACCCCTGCGCCATGGGCAGGAATGCTTCACGCTAGACCATGTTGCCCAAGGCTCTCTCCAACCTGGCCTTATTTTATCAAACTCCAAAACTAAACAAACCCCTAGGGAAGGAAGAAACACCTAATGGCCTCTCATTCAGAGAAAAGCCAATAAAAAACTCAGTTAAATGGATTTGCATTTTCAAATACAGGTGGTCCAAGATTTGGTTCCACATCTATATTCAGTTCTCCCTACCAAAGTATCTTTAAAAATAAAAGATGCAGAGCTTGCATAGCTGTGCTTCTTCAGGAAAGGGATGAAATGGCAACCAAGCACATAGAGGAATTCAGGCCAGTTTCGTAGAGGTGCCTCTGCAAGGAGCTCTGTGATGAGATTTAGGCATTTGGGTTTGAAACGCTGGGCCAGCAAGTCTCTATAATAAACCTGAGACAAAAGGAAGGTAATGGCAGAGAAAAGGAAATGAGAGTAACCAGAAAAAGAAGAACAAGAAGGCAGGGAATCAGAGAATCTCATTTAAAAGCACAAAATCAATTTTTAAGGAAAAAAAAAATAAAAAAGAAAATAGATTTGAAGAAAACGAAACAAAAACATGGGAGTGGGCCTATCGAGGTAGTTTTTTATGTTCTAAAATGATTGCTGATAAGTGATGGTGCATAAAAGGATTTATTGTCTGCATTACATTAATGACTGATTTAGAGTCCCTCATGAATCACATTAAAAACAACCTGTCATATTGAGGTCTCTTCGTGAATTCTCCCTCCAGATGTCACAGGCATTTATCCTCCTCACTGGAGGACGGGTGCCAGGGCTCCAGATTGTTATTTAAAGGCATTCCTAACAATAATGGCTCAGGATTTCTAGCTGCAGGGCAGTCCTCCAGTTCAGAAGTGCTGCCAGCCCAAGGGGATCTTTGCATGTTCAAAGGAGCCAGCGCCAGACATCAGAAAGAAACAAGAACCTGGAGCCTACTACCTGTGTTGTTTTCTCTGCAGAAGAAGGTAATAGCATGAAGCAGGAGCAAGCTTTATCGCTTGAGTGGGAATGTCTTGGGCTTTTCTATAAACTGAGGCTTGGATTAAAGCACTGAAAAATACTCTTGAATCATTCCCAGAAGATACCACTGGCAGGTTTTTTTCTTTTCCCCACTCTGGATGTGAGTATGCAATCGAGTCTGGAATTCTAACTTGGCAAAAACCCATTGTGAGTTTACTAAGTTACCACTCTTCTCAATCAGAAAGTAAAAGCCATTAGCTTAAGCCCCAGAAGGGTTAGACATGGTGTCACCAGGGCTCAGCTATGAGGGATGCTAACTGATTACACAGCTGTGACTGGCTCAGGTCACCAAAGGATACTGTCACACAACCCTGATGTCCATCAAATTTGCACTGTTTTGGAAGGATTTCAAGCCACACTGTAAACAGGCCAGCCTGGTGCCAAAGAAAGACTGCCTGCAGAGGAAGGTGGCTGTATGACCCTGGGCAGGCTCACGCTGCCTCAGGCACTGAGGCTCACTCAGATTTGGAGAAAGCACAGCTGAGCCAAGTTCATAAGTGCAACGATACAGCTTAGTGCAACTACTCTGGTTTCAGCTCCCAGCTGATTCACACCCAGCACACAGGCAGAGAAAGCTCCTGCCAGCTAAACGATTAATACCCTGTCACTAGGGACTGATAAAAGTGTCAGGCGGGCATGTCAAGCACCCTCCCTCAGCCACACAGCAGCACACCTACCCTGGGCTAACAGCATCATCCCCGGCACGATGATGAGTGCAAGAGCCAAGAGTTTGACGACGGAGAGAGCCGTCTGCAGCTGGCCACTCCAGGTGACGCTCCAGGAATTGAGGGCGAGGATCATGTCTGGAGAGGAGACCACACTGCTAAGCTATAGCCCATGCTCGATGCATGCAGGAAAAAATACAGCGTCCCTCCTCTAGGCATGACGGGGAGAAGAAGGCTGTGTCTTTGCAGAGAGGATGCTTGGGGTGAGAGATGTGAGAAAACATGACGTGTGGTGCAGCATACAGCATTTGGAGGGGGAGCTAGGTTCTGCTCCTAAGTGGGACCAGGAGCCTGGCTCCTGTTGGGTGATCCATGCTTACCTAGGGGGAAAGTGGGAGTTTGCAGGAACATCTGTCCCAGCAGCCCCCTTTCACCAGGGTCTTGTGCCAGCACACACCAGCCAGAGCACACAGGACAGCTTCACAAGGTGAACAAGGTGCACAAGGTGAGGAGTTCAAAACCTTGAGCCTTATACCCTTAACCCAAGCGACATTTGCACAATTATTCATGAAGAGCTGCTACTCTGGTATTTGGCACAATTCTCCAGCCTCAGGCAACAGATGGTCAATAGGGAGGCCTATTCCACTTTTTGGAGAATATAGTGGCACCAGCCAGCACCTTAGATAAGGAAGTTTTGGGTGGCCGAGTACGTAAGATGGGGCCCCATCCCACAGTCATCCCAAAACATATCATGCCATAACTGCCTCTAGTCTGGAGCAGAGATGCTTCAAAATTGGCAGTCCCATAACAGTTAGTACTTACAGTACCCCAGGAGAGACACAAGCTTCACAGCAGGGACAGGGGGTGCACAGGGGGCGAAAAATGGCTCCAGCATGTAGCTTCCAAACGCCAAGGAAATCACAGCACTGTTGGCAGGCCTGCGGAGGGAACCGAGCACAAGCTGTGGTCTGCAGACAGCTGAGAAATGCCGTGATATAAAACAGCACAAAACTCAGGAGGGGAGGTTTTCCCCAGCCAGCTTAATCCTGCTCACCCATGCAGATGGTGAATTCCCATACAGTCTCTTTCATAGGCTTTTCTCAGTAAATGGGTTAAAAATCACATGTTCCAAAAAGATTAATTCCCAGCTTGAAAGCAGAAGTTGAGATTAATCATACTGAGCAATGCAGCGGGGGTAATATGTCCTTCTTCATATCAGCTTATGTGAAGGATACAGGTTATTGAGAGGTGAGGACTTTCTTTTTAAAGTTTTTTTAAAGTTAAAAAAGAAGTAATTTACAAGTTTCTAAAATATTATTTAAGTCAGAGCTGAGCCAGAAAGTTGTCTCCACAGGACAATCCGAGAAAGTTTCACAGGAAAACAGATCTGAAATAAGCCTGGCATTCATTGTTAGTCTAAAAAATACCATGCCTCTTGAAGAATACCAGCTGTCACAGGAGAACAGAGATATTCTTCAACTACAGATCACATTGAACACGCATAACTATTAACTCATGATGCCTTCTTGTTTTATCACTGAAAACCTTTAAAAGTTGTTCAGATTGTTTCTTTTTCCTTTAAAAACTGCCTAGACTGTTACCTGGCACAGTAATTTTGGGTTATTTTTAAAATCCTCACAGCATCCAGCAAAAGGCAAACAAACAAACAAATCCTCTTACCTAATAGCGAAAAACTCTGCCCACAGAAATAAGAAACTTGGCAGACGCCCCAGTGTCTCCAAAATGTAGATATAATGTCCTCCAGACTTGGTGATTCTTGTTCCAAGCTCTGCATAACACAAGGCACCTGTAAAAGTTCAGGTAGGAATGCACTGAGTAAATCATCCCATAGATTTTCTCCTTTCTGTATGACTTTTTAGGGATTGAATGAATCTGTTTAAAATAAGTAGGGAATTAGAGGAAGAAAATTTGGAATAGCAGAAACACTCTTCCCTATTTTTGTGTGCTACAGTGTTCTGAAGTAATTAATTTTTCTGTCAGAAGGAAAGAAATTCTCCATATTCTGGTTGATGATGCAACTTTTCCGTGGAAGTTATGTGGAAACATGTATGATGGAGACAGTGCACTAAGCTATAAAAGGTTTTCTTTGAAAAACATCCTGGAAGTTTGGATTCTCACTTCTCACAGACTGGTGAAATGGTGCTTCCCAGGCAGTTACAGCAGCTCAACCAACAGGCTGTGGCTGAACTGGCAATTTCAATCACGTTTTTGACCACAGACCATATTCCTATGTCCTTATCTCATATCTTCACATAAATCCCTTCCTTCAGAGACACGAGAGAAGGGACCCGGAAGGGCATCTCTCTTCCAGGTGAAGAGGGAAGACCTGGCGCTAGAGGAAAACATAACCCCGAAGGTGGAGAGCAAGAGAACTGTCCACATGAGAGGCTCAGTTGGTCTTTTCTCACATGTCCATGTATGAGCGTACTGACAGACCTGGGGACTGCCTGCTCCTGTCTTAGCAAGTGCTCTCTGCCTCCCTGCCCCTGCTCCGGAGCCCAACAAGAAACCATGACAGAGGTGAGCCATAGAAGACAGCTTAAAGCTTTTAGGAAAATAGATAGAAACCTGCATGCCTCTGCCTGTGCCAAAAAAAATCCCATCTGTGTTTTCTCCATTGAGCAATTCACTGTGCCATTTAAACATTTCCAAGTACAAATTGTAAGCCCTGCCTACACTGGATTCACTTGCGAGGTTTAACATCCTCTGTCCACCACAAATCTCAAAACACCTCACTTTCATGAGCACAGGTCTCCCTCTAAATGGGATTTGACCCTGTGGGCTGAGCCCGTCTGTAGCTGTGCTATATACTTCTTTGCCCTGCTCAGCTGCTAGGAGTGGAGGGAGAGCACAGAGGAACCCAATGGTGATATGGCCATGCTTACAAGTCCGATGGTGATTATGCCATAGGTACGTCATGCCAATGGTGAGGACTTCAATTTTCCCCCACCTCTCTGTTGGTAAATCTGTGCAGAATCACTGTTCAAAGTGTCAAATAGAGAAAGGCACATCATTTATTCCAGTGGGTCTCTTTACATGATTCAAGTGTGCTTTGCTGAACTTACGCTATTGGACTTGTATAAATGCTGTACTTGAAAGAAAAAAGGCCTAAAAGAAAGCAGGCCTTTTTAATCTACTGCAAAAGACATGTCAGAGAAATAATCAGGAGAAGTAATCAAGTTGATAAAAAGGAATAACACACCAACAGATTTGGCTACAAAATACAATCACTTGATAAAGAGGCTCGCAAAGCCCTTCCAGCAGTCTATCAAAGGGTGCAATGAAGAGGGGAAACCTTTCCACTAGGAAAGCAGAGCTCAAGTTATGTGATCAGCACACGCATTATTATTTATTGCTCTGCTCAGCTAAAAGAAACACCATGCTCACATTATATTTTAAGATTTTCTTTAAGCAAAAGTGCATAATTTGCCAAAAAACTACATATAGGCTGCAGCATGAAATATTTGTACACATATGCTAAGAGTAAAAGCCACATTTGTTGCCATACTGACAATTGAACATCTCAGTTTCTAAACTTATGTGTACATGCCACAGTGCCAAAGTGTTTTCTTCTTGTTTTTTTTGTTTTGGGCTGTTTGGGTTTCTCCCCCCATGCCTCCCAGGTTATGACAGAAGAACTATAAAGTCACAGACTGAAACAAACATCAGATTTCTCCCCAGAGTTGACAGATCTTGCAGTTCTCCTAACAGCACCTTTAGAGAATTTCTGAGATGGTAATTTTATACACCAATAAAGGAAACTAAAAGCCACTCATTTTATCCATCACAACTTTAAGAACTACAGTATTTCAGAAGAACTAGAATGAAACTGTCATCAAAAGTTAACCGTTTGTGAGAAAAGACTGGTACTACATGATGCCAGAAACCAAGCCATGAGTAACACACAGAAAGCAGGGCTGAACTGATCTGCTCTGCCTCCTGCTCCAAGGCAGCATTGGACACTTCCAAACCATTTCTGACAGACACGCAAACACCCATCCCTGGGTGGTGGATACTCTGCAGCTCCCCAGGCAATCTGCTTCTCTATCCTCACCCACAGAAAGGGGATCCCTTCTGGCATATTCAGACTGTCACTTCTTGCCCTTTTCACAGTGTCTATGAAAAGCATTGCATAGTCTTCAGATTTACAAGTGTCTTTTGGGTGCCTGCATCTCCCACATGATAGGAGTCCCTTTATTTCCTCCCAGCTTTCCTGGCAGAGACCATGCTATCTCCATCTGCAGTCTTTGTCACCCCTCTGCCCGGGACATGAACATTATTTCATATTCACAGCCATAAGTGCTGTGGTTTTCTCTGTCACCCCAGTGGAATGATTTGAGTGAAGACCCCTGGTGACATCCCAGCTTGTTATGTTCTTTTTTCTGTTGTAGCAGGAACAGGGAACTTCTGAATTATTTTTCTCCCAAGTTTTTATACATAAAAATGTGCTACATCCCCTCACTTTCCAGTTGCTTAAGCAAAGCCTGACAAAACTTACCACTCACCAAACATTGAGAGGATGCCACAGGCAAACCAGACAACCAGGGACAAACCCACACTGCCAGAGTTTTTCAGCACTCCTTTTGGGGAGATGAAGATGCCACTGCCAATCATACTGCCGATGAGGAGTGAGAAAGCCCGCAGCAAAGTTATCTTTTTCCGCAGAAAGACAGGCTCCTGTTCCTTCTTGTCTTTCCCCATGGCTTTCTAATCCCAGGAGAAGGTCATGCATTTAGAAGCTACAGACTCCCAAGGGTGCTCAAAGATCACCTGTAAGATGAGGAGAGAGTTAGGGATTCAGGGGTCATCTTTTCCAAACAAGATTTTTCACAGAAACCTGTCAAGATCTGTCAATCTGTTCTTCTCAGCTGCTGGATACACCAATCAAGACGTAGGCGCTTATAACACACTCAGCATCACCTCACATCAGTACAGCTCCTAAGAGGGACTGCTTTCTGCCTCTTATGCCAAGGAGCACAATGCAAGTTGCATGCAAGAGCAACATTGCAAGTTGCATGCCACACTTCAGGGTATGATTGCCAAATCCAGCTCTGATGCCCACACTGGAACTGGCCAGGTTAGGGTTAATTTAATGGAAACTGATTTGGGGGAAGATACCAGCACACTGTCAGAAAGCAGATTTCAAGTTGCAAACCTAATAGTCAAAACCTTGAGGACCTCTGAATTTAAATTTGCTTGTTTAGGGTTTTTTGAGGAGCAAATTGCTCTGTTAGTTGGGGTATACAGATGTTTGGGGTTTTTAACTTCCTATCCTTTCTTGCTTGAATGAGCACACCCTGATTTTCTCATTAGGGCTTCCTTTTATCAGTGTTTCTCAACATATTGTCAAACCTTTTCACTATCAGATTATTGAAGAGTCAGGAATAAGTACTGTTTACAATTGTAAGACAGAGGACAATCATCAGTATCAGATGTGTCATTTCTTCCATTAAGATAAAATTTCTTCGTAATAACAGCAGGAGTGAAGTTTCCCTAGGAAACAGGGAACTTCAGACATTCCAGGGATCACACGAGTTGATGCAGATCTAGTTCTCTCATACCACAGTAACCTCTTACTTCACTGCCATGTCTCTCCAAGTCTTCTTCCCACTCCTATCCTTGCACCTTCACCAAGACACTCACCTTCTGCTTAGGCAGGTAAGATGAATTCACATCAGTTAATATAGTCTAATTTGCTGTAGCAAACCTGTTTGTAGTATTCCTAACACCAAGGTAGACATTTTACACTGCTAATTAACAGCAGAGCTCATGGTAGAGCAAACAGGACAGGTCCGGAGCAGATAATTTGGCTCTCGTCCCTGCCACACAGCCACTCCGATGCTCACACGCTCGGCTTTAGTGGATTTTTTCATAATTGTATGAAATTAAGTTTCATTAATTTTACCCATTAAATTTCAGTACCATGAATATTTGCTCCTGCCTTGTGGCTGTATGCTACTGCAGTTACACTGTACAAGAGATAATATTTTGATGATTTCTTCAGTTATTTGATAATTGCAGTGGTGTGCCCAAGCAGCAGTCACCTATAGAAGCAGATCTAAGCAGCCAGAATTTACTTTCTTAATAGTCAGTGTTTTCCACCATTAGACATAAACGTCCCCATAACATTGAGGGGACAGTTCTTGTTATCACTCATCCACAATACCTCTTTTTATGTCCTGTATAAACTCAGTAAAACTAAGGGCTTCTCTCCCCCACCCCCAGCGATTTTCCCACCTGGAAACTGTCAGAAAAAAGCAGGGTTATCACTTTCTCCACACACATATGACCAGCACATGCAGAAAGCCCTCCCTCCTGCCAGCAGTGTTAGCTGGTTTCTCTGAGATTGAGCCAAGCCTGCACAAGCATCTTCTCAATCAAAGCAGCCAAGTTTAGTTAATAAACCTCTAATGAGTCCCAGAGGACTCCTCAAGGCTCAGATGGGTCACATCAGCCTCCTCTGGTCCCGCAGATCTGCTCCTCAGAGTCTCAAAACTTCACAGGGCTGCTGGAGACAGCAGCTCCAGAGGGACAGGGAAAGACCCCTGAGAGATAACTTCCCGAGCCATCAGCTGCAGTTCCCTAAGACACTAATTAATTAGCTCACATGAAATGCCGATATCATCTGGTATTTCTCAGCTGAAAGTAGAACCGCAGAGCATTCATTTGCAATGGTGAAACAGAGGGCTTATCAAATTGAACCCAACTGAAAAGAGGTGTTGTACATAGCTATGTCTAAAATGCTGTTGTGAGATAATTAAAAGGACACTTATCTGTTTGGCTGGGCTTTAAATAAAGCAGGTGCATTTAAAATCCATCAGGCCCCCAATTCCTGCTGGGATCCCAAAGCGGCAAAAGACAGCTCCTCTTTGCAAGGCTCTGAAATTAAAGAAGGGGGGGGGGCGGGGAGGGGAGGAAATGGAGAGATCAAATCAAATTGACAGACCAGGTTAACGATCCAAAGTAAATATCAAACTCCATACTTCTGTCCACATGCTTCTTTCTGTTTTGGCTTTTTTTTTTTTTTAAAAAATACTCCTGTCATGCAAAAGCATTTGGAGATTAAACAGTCCAGTCCAGTAATCTACCAGGACTTGTTCCAGAAGCTCTTGAAGAAAGGAGGGAAAGAGTAACAGAAAGCTGTTGAATAGCACTTCAAAGAAACACCTACTGCCTGGAGAGAGCATTCCTGCTTGCTCCACTTTCCAGCTACATTCCAGCACCAGGCACATTAAAATGCAGAGATGCTAATCCTGTGGCAATGCTTAAGAATATTCACAATGCGCTTAGCACAAAGGAAATACACAAAGCTGCTTTTTGTTCAATCTTGACTTAAAGGACAGGCTCAAATCCTTTTCTGTTCCAAAATACAGCACCTTTGCATGAGCTCATTATCCAGTCCCGCAGGACTGGAGAAAAACAAACCCATTTCACAACTTCTCACACCTGCTGGATCTTTACTCCCTTATTTTTTATCTTTACCAATTTCTTTATTTTTATTTTTTGCTGTTAATCTTACCTCACAGGCACTGCAGCATGGTTGGAGATGAAGGAGACAAGCGTAAAGGGAAAATAGTATTTGTTACTCGTGGTGGTGCCTAGAGGCCCCAGCACAGAGCAAGACCCTCTGTGATCAGTACACAGGCAGAGTCGATGTTATATTGCTGAAAAGCTAGAGATATAAACAAGCAAGCTAGAAAAAGCAGAGGAGGAAGAAAGCATCATTCTCAGCTAGGCAGCTGAGACCTAGACCTAGACCTTCCTCCTCCTATCACATGGGAAATGTGTGGCATCCCTGAGAAACAAATCATACCTTCAGAATCTCAGTTCAATGGCTTATACCCCAAAAAACCCCACCCAGCTACTAGGGAATACTCCTAACTGTTTACAGCTGTATTTTCTTTGTATGGGCCTCAATCAATGCCATACTGCCAAGAACAGATTAACCCCTTCCTTTTCCTACAGCAAAAGATAGAGGCACCAAACTGTTCCCCTCAGTCCCACTATTTATTGTTTTGGTGCCAAAAATGTCACTCTGATTCAATGTCCACCACAAGGCGCAGGATCTAACTAGATAAAATAAGCAGTGAACAGAAGCTTTTTTTATTCATGTATGAAATCAGCATAAACAAGTTTTAGTGAGACTGGTGGTGGTCTGTTCTGGGAACTCAATCAGAAAATCTAGTTAGAAGAGCTGAGAGATGTTTGTTTATACACCAAAATGAACACAAGAAACAGGCTGAAAAGACAAGACACGCAGCTTAACTTCTTTTCAGTTTTCTACGGCTGGTTTACCACTCCCATTAAGGAACTGAAAGGGACAGTGGTTAATAAATCAGACTCAGGCTTGCAGCCCGAGCTGCAGTAATAAATCCAGGTTGATTGCCTTAGGTGTGAATGTAAGAATCATTTCCATCAGCTCCTCTTTGTACAGTTTCACAAATTTAGTCTCATGAGTTGTCTGTCTAAAGACTGCCATTTCCTAATGTTTCTCTCTTAATGAAAATATTTTTAAGCCCTGACAGTGAAGTGGCTCTTGGCTCAAGTCACACCACTTATTATTTCATTTAAGCATTTCTAGCTGTCCTTTGGACAAGAGTCACTTTTACTGGAAAACAGACTGAGATGTGATGGGCCTGGACATCTTGATGATGTGATGGTGACCTTTTAATTGAAAACCTAAAAAGTGTTGAATCCACACTTTGATTCTTTGGCTAGGAATTAGACTAAACTGAGCCTGGTTTACAAGCAGCAGAATTCCTGTTGCTTTTACAGTTCCTTCTACCAGGCTTTATATCGTACATCAAGTTTACAAATTCTTTTCTATCACCACTCTGCCAAAGCAGGCACTACGAGTGGAGATGTTTTAACAATCGTAGCATTGATTCGCTTTCACAAGATGCACAAATCATATGATGTCATCTCACTCTCTGACTGCCACAAGAAACTAACACTTATTTGCATCCAGAACTCATTTTCCACAAATGTTATGCAGGAATATTGGCTTTTTCATGATCATTTTACTTTCACGTTGCAAAAGCCAAATATGGGAGACACACACACCTGGTTAAAACAGATTCAACTCTTCTTCTATAGCACCAGCTATTAAAGACTATCAGAAAAGCGTGCTAGCATCCTGTGAAAGGAACTAGCACGGTTTCCCTTTCTTACAAGCAGGAGAAGGGAATACCCCAGGCACTTGCCTCTCTGCCCATTGGACCCAAAGAAGAAGCACCCATAGAACAGACACTGGGGCACATAAATGTTAGGGGGAAAAAAAGGCCACTTAACGAGGAGACTGTCCCACATAGAAGGGCTTCTTAGGCCAACATCTTGGCTCTGTAATACCTCTTGTGGGGCACAGTGTAGGGAACGGCCCTTAGAGCTTTGCTCTTTTGTGGATGGCTCTCCAAGTAGCAAAGCTGTTTTCACTCTTCTCCCTGGAACAAGACAATTTGTCCTATTTGAAACTGTTTTCTTAGCTGCATAAGACAGAACACAAACAAAAATAAATCTAAACATCTCTAGCAGAAGAAACCCAACAGAGAATCCTAATGCTGTAGCAAAGTACAGCCAAAATATCCCCAAATGAGAATTCTTCTTAACCGTTTCAAATAAAAAAATAATAATAATCCTGTAACACAACAACATCCCCCCTCCTCCCAGCAATTTGTCACACTGAATCAGTCCTGTGGTCCAAGGGTTAGTGTGCTTTTGATGTGGAGCTGGGCAATGCCAACACCCGACAACCCTCATCCTTGCATCAGAAAGTCCTCCATGAACCAGGTCCTTGGTTTACCTCATGCCCTAGCTGAGAGCTACAAACAATATTGCTTCCTAGGCACTGCTTGGTGATTTACCAAGAACAAGCATAACAGCTTCAGGCTGCTCCCTGAGGAACCCATGCGTGGGGCCGCTGGTGTGAGGAGCTCTATGGTGGGGGGCTTTACCAACACCAATATTCCCATCAGTGGTAGTGGTAGGCCAACAGCACCATCATCCAGAACCACTCAGCCCTTTTGAGTGGCAGACTAATCCCAAAACTTTCCCTAAAATGGTCTTCAAGAACAACTCACACCTCCTGAATGGGGGAAATGCCAAAATGGCCATGCTCATCACCAGCTTTCCTCACAAAGATGAAATTCCTCACAAATGTAAGCTGATTTATCCTGCCACAGAGACAGCTCTCGGTGCAAAGGAAGCTCTCCTCTGCTTCTGCTATTGTCAGATGTTGGGCCCCATCCTGTGCGGGTTCCCGATATACCCCTGCTTTACCTGAAACCTTTCGGAGCTGACTGCAGTCATAAAACCTCTATTTCTATATTGCCTCATATATTACACTGATTTCCCCCTTAGTGTCACCACTGTGCTGCTGATTTATCACCCCAGGCCTACAGCTCCCCTCAGCTGCCTCAACCACAGTGCCTGGTTTTGCTCCTTCTCTTCCTGTCTTGAAACATTCAAACCCAACAAGCCTTCATTTCTGCATTAGCCACTCGCTCCGGTTGCTGCTCCCTGTCTACCCCATAGCTAATCCTCAGTGTTCTGTGCTAAATCACCCACCCCAGTACCTGACTTGCACAGAGCCTGAACTTTGCCTCTAACCTATCTTATGGTGGGGGACTCTCTCCTTTGGGCCTCTCTGCTCAGCTGTTACTCATTTATTAAAACACAAGCCAAACATACAATTATGCTGGAGGGAACACGTTTCCTTGTTAACTCTTCCTGGCTCCTACCCAGACTTTCTTAGGCCATGGGGATTCATATTTGAGTACGCAATGTTTCAGATTGATTGCTCACTGCTCCCCACGACTCTGGTGGAAGGAAAGGGGACAAGGAGGGTTTTCTGTGACCAAAACCACTACCTCATCCCCCATGAGACAATGCACGGGTAGCGGGGAGCAGTACCTTGTAGAGAGACAGCAAACCCTCCGGCCAGAAGGAAAACAGGACTACACTCATCCCTGCCACACGTACGGGGCCTCTCTCTAGCCCATCTGTGGGTATGAGCTGTGCTGGCAGCTGCCAGACAGGAGCCTTTGTGGGCACAGGAGTGGGAAAAGGTTTAGTTAAGCGTGCCCTTATCGGAACATGTTGCATGCTGGGGGAAGCTTGGACACAGCCTTAACCCCTGGTCTCAAAAGAGTATCTCCCCTTGTGCACACAAAGCCCTCAAAGGCGCTGCTTTGTGCCTGTGGTAAAGCACAAACACATTATCACATCTCATGGCTCAGAAGAGGTGAGGGAATGAACATCTGGCACTGGACTCCCCGAGCCCTCACCAGCTGCAGGAGAAGCTCAAGTGCAAAGGCATAGCGGAAATGCACGCTGACAGGCCATTAGGCTCCTGATCATAAACAAGGAGCAGTCTTATTCCAACAACTGCTTCTACAGAGCTTGCTGTGGGGTGGCATTTGGCGCCATGTCACCACAAGGATGAGTGCGCAGCCGCTCCCAGCTTTCCCAGAACCTGAATGGTGGCATCAGAAACTAACCAACACCACAACTCACATGTTTTTTCAGGTAACATACCCGGCCACCTCCTGTTTTTAGTGAGAATCAGATTCTGGGAACAAGCATGTCAACAAAACCAGATCAACATGCTCACTGGGAAGGTTAAGTCAACACAAGGGCATGTTTATTTAATTTTAATGTAAGTGCAGTCGTAGAGATATCTGCTGGGAAGCACTTCTGCATGCCTCTGGTCCTGCCTCCCATAACAAGCAGACCTGTTGCCACCACTAGCTCAGAGCAACCATGGCTTCATCTACCTGAGTCTTAAGACACCTTAAGGCCAGAGTCTCTGATCTCTCCAGGTAACCTATTCCAGAAGCTTCTTCCTGAACGTCCCAATCCACAGCTGATGGCTGTCACCCACATCTACTGCTCCTGAGACCTGCCTCATGTCTCCCTGTACAGGTAAGCTTGTACTTGCCTTTGGGGATGGTCCTTGCCAAGCCTCCCTCTCCAGCAACTGGGGCTCCACCAGCCCCAAGGCTCATTTCACTTCAGGTTTCCCTGAAGAAAGTGGACTCGGCAGAGCTGTGGGTTGAAATGCCTTAAGCACATATAGCTACTGACAAGGGAAAGGCACCACGTGGGTATTCCCCTCGAACCTGAAGGCTCCACCATGTCTTTGATGCCCCCTCAGCCCCACACCCACATGATCTCCAGCCCCAGAAACTCAGGTTTGGGCTTGGTTTTCTGGTTTGTTTTCTTCCTCCCTCCTTTTCCCATCTTGAACTTTGAACCTCCCCTGTGGTCTCTTCTGCTCTGCATGATTGCATCATTCATGGCAGGTAAAGTTAACACAAACAGAAGGAAATACGAACATCACTTCACACAGCACGCCGGCAGCTGGGAGAACCTGCAGCCAGCCGAGGTTACAGACCCCAGTCAGGTCTAATAAAGACCTGCATCACTGGAGGGGCGGGAACTACAATTGTGATTATTCATGTTGAAACAGAGGTCACTGCATCTCCTGCTTCCGAGGCAAATCTGAGCGCTGCAGGGTGTCTCAGAGGGAGGTTTCCGTTGTGCCAGAGCAGCCCAGCAAGGCTCTGCTGCCACTTGCTCAAAAACACCATGTGGTTTTTTTCCTTGTCGTTGTGGCTCAACAGGGACACAGCCACACATGGAGAGAGAAAAGGAGGACCTGCCATTGCAGGATGAGGCCGTAGCTGTGCGAGACACTGGGATTTGAAGTCACTGTGGCCAACACAAAGAAGCCACCATCCTGGGCATGAAAGACCTGAACTCAGATCCCCTCCTGGGTGCTTTAAATGATGCTGGCCAGAATATGCCAAGCCTCATCCTCTCCACACAGCCCTGTCTTGAGGGTACTTGCTGGGCAGGCATCAGCAATTCAAACCTATACTTGTTTCTGTCCCCAGACTTGCCACATAAGACAAAGAGAATGAGGAGGCTGTGCAGGGCAAGTACCACTCACTCAGCAGAGGCTGGAGGAGGAGCTGGTTACCTGAGGAAGATCATCACTCCGGCAGGGGCTGCAGTACCATCAGCAATGCTGGCTGGCTGCAAGGACTCTCTTCATGGAGGAAACAGTTTGTGAGAGGTGCCCCATGCGAGTGAGAACATTGCAAAATCCAGGACATGTGTACGAATTCCAGACTGATGCAGCTGCTCAAATATAGTTATGAAAAATGTTAACAATTGAATTGGGAAGTCACTGTAAAACAGCTAAGGAGACAGAAAAGAAGCTGGCATGCTGTGCTCGATCTGTGTGTAACAGTCTCCACATGGCACTGGGACCAGCACTATCTGCACCAGCAGAGACACTGCTTCCAGACATGGAAAGACACTTCCAAAGGGAGCAACTGCACAGGCCAAGGCTAAGCCTTGTTCCCTGTCACAGTGCCAGTGAACTCCGCAGGCCACCCCTGTCATGCAAAGATGGGTTTTCCAGGACACAAGGCCTCTGCCACAGTCTGGGCTTCTGTGCTTGTCAAAGCTTGGGACTGAAGCATGGTCTGCTGGGATGAGTTAACTGGTTCTATGATCTTATGATTCTATGAACTAGGTGTCAGGAATACTCCTCTGCACAGCTCTGTTCAGAACTGGACCTCTGTGCCACCACAAGCGCTAGATCTCACCAGCACAAGCTTACAGACCAGACACTTACCACCCAGGCATGATCCCTGCTTACAGCTTACCTGGCCCATCAGTGCTGAGCCCTGGAGAGGCACAGGGACAAACAAGGAGGGAGGTGATGGCCAGTGTTGCTCACTGGACTCACCCATCACGACCAAGGTTGTCAAATACCCTCTCTCTTTTCCTGGTGTCACTTTGGCCATCACCTGCCAGGCATCCTACCACAAGTTTGGTGCAAAAAGCTGGGAAAGTTTCTATTCCAGATCAAATAGAACGTACCATTCAACCTCAGACTATAAGCTATCCATTGTGTGACTGTGCAGATACGCAAAATGCATCTGGCCACTTGCTGTACGTCCATGAAGCATATTCAGAAAGAAGATGAACCATACCATAGAATGGTTTGGGTTGGAAGGGACCTTATAGCTCATCCAGTTCCACCCGCCTGCTGTGGGCAGGAACACTTTCCACTAGGCCTGGTTGCTCAAAGCCCCATCCAACCTGGCCTTGAACACTGCCAGGGATGGGGCAGCCAC
>JBCJKH010052078.1:16996-33799 GCA_039877255.1 Loriculus beryllinus
ACACACACACACACACACACACACACACTCCTCCTCTATATTCTTTCTGTTTTATCCTAGGAAATCTAATTTTAAAATGCACTAGCAGAACACCACAGATGTGCAGCTGATGGAGAAGTAAGCAGTAATTTCAGGCCCAAGACACAGGAAAGAATGCAAGTCTTTCCACAGGTTTCAGCAGGCTTCAGGTTAGACATTTAGGGTAAGGAAGGAAAGAACAGCACAAAGTCTTGCACTTTGTTCATGCTGGCAAGCAGAAAGGAGCCCAGGATGCTCAAGCTGAAGGCTTTGGAGGCTGCCCATCCATGGGGAGCAGCACGCCACGCAGCAGACAGGGCAAGCTGGCAGGCTCATCTGGCACTGGATGTTCCCACCCAAGCGGGATGCTGGGATGGTTTTTTCAGGAGGGCTTGGGGCAGCTCGGGAATCTTGCTGCTGAATCAAGCATTGTGTGGCACAGGCAGAGGCCTCACTGCTGGCACAGAGCCCTGCAGCTGCACGACGCATGGCACACGCCGTGGCAGCTGCCAAGCCAACATGGAAAGCTTGGGAAGGTGCAGGCTCACAGCAGCCGCTCCATTCCAGCTGATGGCATCGCTAAAGGCCTGTGAGCCTTCAGCAGGAAAAGCTGACAAATAGGCACCAGAGCAAAAACACAGGAAACACATCCCTATCTGGGAGGGAAAAGAATTGCTGTACAGCACATGCCAAAGACATCGAAGCACAGAGGGAGGGCTGCAGATTCGGCACTCGAGCGCAAACACCGTGTCCTTGCCATACCACGTCACTGGCCTTCTTAAGCAGAAGTATTTAGGTTATTGGTATAAGCGTACATGTCCCACATGTCAGGCTTTTCCAGGAGCTCTTCAAATGCAGTATGCCTCAGTCCTTTCTCCCAGACAGCTTCTGCCTGTAGGGAAAGATGGCCTTGTCACCAATGCCTTTGGTTTCAGCTGCCACCATTTATCTCTGCAAAGCAAGCATACAGGGCCATTTTCTTCCTGCTTTGCTGTAGGTTCTTCAGAGCAAGAACCTGTTGAGCATGCAGACAGCAGGGACCTTGGCCAAGATCTGTGCATGGAACAGCAGCACAAATACATATTCTTCTTTCTTATTTCTTTTCGATGTGTGTTGTCTTGCCCAGATCTCAGGGCAACACAGACACAATGCCCCCCCCTAGGTTTTCATGTCACCTGGAAACCCAGAGGCACAAAAGCACCGTGGAAAGGGCAGGACCTGTGCAACCCTGTGTCAGCATTCTCATTGCAGTGTTTATAGGGCATCTCCTCTCTTCCAGCAACTGTGATACCATGGAAGTGTCTCACTCCAGCTGGCAGAAGAGGCAAAATTAAGAGCAGCAGCTCTGGAAAGGGAAATGAGAGGCACAAAGATTGGGGAATGGGAGATTAAAACATCAGCTTGAAAAGGAACAATAAATCCCTGGTGAGGAATATAACTTGGGGGGTAGAGAAGGAACAGATTGCAGCTCAGTAATGAGGCAGACGGTGTTTTCTTTGTGATCTGCAAATTCATTCGGGCATTCTGACAAAAAAAAGACCCCATGCTATCCAGAAATCTGCTTGATACATGACCTGCCTCCCTCTGACTCCAGCAGCAATAGCTGCTGAAGCAGGCAGGTCTGGCAAAACCTACCTGGCTTGGCAGCACAGGTTCAGGTCAGGAGAAGGCAGCAGAAAGCAGGCAGGACATCAGTAGGGCCAAACCTTCCTTGTGCCTGCTGAAAGGCAATGCTCTGTGTTGCCTAGGCCTGTCAAAATGGGCATGATGCTCTGCTTGGGCCACAAAGCCGAGATGACAGCCAGGGTCAGCATCATAGGCAGACATGAGGGGCTGCCTAAGACCACTAAAGGATGGCTGAGGGCATATGGCAAAACACTGTCTTGCTATAAGGAACCCTGGAGTATTAAGACCATAGCTCCTCTGCCAGGCAGAAAGGCTCCAGCTGTGCAGTTTCAGTCAGTAAGGGCTGCAGACAGCAGTGCAGAGCATTTCAGGATTCAACACACTTGGAGCAGGGATGTTGCTACCAGCCATCAGGATTGGTGTTCTGGCAGTGCTGAGGCATTCTTGCAAAACTCTTCCAGGGAAAGAGAGGGAGGAAAGACAGCTAGCTGGGGACCCTCACATCTAGCTCTCACCCTTCAGTTTCCTGTATTTCATTAGGCAAATAACAGCTTAGGATCAATAGCATCAGCCTCTTTCCTAGAAATGAAACAACCACAGCCAGCTAACAGGTTGCCAAGCTAGGACCTGGGGATGCAGGCAGAGGGCCCTGCTTTGCAGTCAGCTGCTTTTGGAGTTTTTAGCACAGTATTACTCCTGAGACACTAGGCAATAGCACCTCTCTCCTTTGCTTTGGTTTGGGCAATGCAAGTGTATGAAAGAGGGGGCAAGAGCCACATCTTTCCACCTCATGCCTGGTTTTCTCATTGAGGCTTTTGCAGAAGTACTCAGGAATAAATGGGCAGAGGGGACCCACTTGTTTTCTTTCCTATGTGAAAATGACATTACAGTTCTCAGAGTTATCAGACTGATACTTGCCTTTAGCATCAAAGTCTCCCAAACAAAAGAACAAAGCCAAATTCAGCATAATCAGTAGCTCTGTGGGCACAGTGCACCTGATGGCCCACACAGAGTTCAGCTCTATGAAGATACAATCATTGCTAACGTGTGTTGGGAGATGTCCTCTCTCTTACCATTTGCAGGCAGGAAGAGCACAGAGATGTAAAGCACCCCTTGCAATATTTGGTTAAAACAAGATGCAAAGGCTTGTTTTTCTTGCACCAAGTCACACACACACACGCTTGCACCCAGAAGCTGGGGACTGCCAGGCCCCTGACCCATCTCTCTGCTATTCCTCGTGCAGCTGGCAACAATCCCAGACCTGGGACCTGCGTGGAGAAGACAAGCCAATGAGAGAAGCCTGGCTAAAGAGGAATTCACCAAGTGATGGGTCAGCCCTCTGAGTGCCAGCCTTCCCATCAGCTGCCATGGGCTCTCCTCTACGTGCACACAAACTTAGGTCACAGCCAGAAAAGTCACTAGAGCCTACTTTTACTCTGGAAACAGCAAACAGTGGAGCACCAGCACATAGACCAGATTACCACCAGCAGGCATCAACCTCCTGCAGGCACAAGTCTAAAGACAAGGTACTCTGGCTCTTGATTTATAAAATATATGTGCTCTGATGTGGCACTACAATACACTGCTTGAAATGTTCTCCCTGCTATTGGAAAGAAAGTTTCTGTAAAGCACTTAACTAACAAATACCCCTATTTTTGTCCTTCTTACAGTCTAATTACTCAAATTTGCCAAAATTATCAGTATGACTTTTTCTACTTTACATAGAAAATCTCTGTAACCAGCTCCAGTTGTTTTCCACTGTCTTATTTACACCAGTAATCACCTATACACACTTACAGCTACACAGACCTAGCCTGTAGATCAGAACCCAACACCTCACCGCAGTGCTGAATTAGTGAAAGTGGTTCACTGAAAAATCACCAATTGTTATGGGACATTCTCAGCAGTAAATGACTTCAAATGAAGATGCCTCCTCAGGGGCTCATGTAATACATAGGGGAACAGCTACAGGGCTTACCTAACAGCATTTTACAACATGCAACTCAAAACACCAGGCTAGGCAGTCTTCCTTCTGACACAAAAAGAGCCAAGACCCTGCCATATGGAAGCATTGTAGACCAGTTTTCTGTTACCACTGTGGTTGCAAAAAGACATGAATTTGCTTGCATCCTTCTTGGCTACGTATCCATTCTAGTGTTATCACCAGTTTCTCAGGTGATATCATATTTAGTTCTTGTGTTTTCCTCTCCTATGGAAATTTTATCATGCTTTGGACTCAAACTCACTGACTCCTTACAAGCCACCTCGAGCCTTTTAGTTCAGGATATTTGCTTCCAGAGGGCAATACATTTCTTGCTGGTACTGACATCGCACATACTGTTAAGAAAAGCCTGTCTTTAAGTCTGCAAAGTCAGGATATTTCTGTAACAACAAAAATGAGTAACAACAAAAAGGCAGACACCCTTTAAAATGGATCCCAGATCACCAGTCACTAAGGTACTCTGCTTTGTGCCTTGCATGATACTCAGTCCTTTGTATGCCTCGTACCTTGTCAAAGCAATGTTCCTGCCTTGTATGAAGAGGCACTTTAAAAGGCATTTTTGCCCCAGTTTACTTAAAACAAACAAACTAACTAAAAAAAAAAACCCAAACCTAAAGTTTTGTGTTCCCGCCATAGAAATACCATGAAAATTCCTGTGAGCTGTTTTTTTCCAGGGAGGTTCCTTACACTGCTGATAGAAAGTCAATATTTAACAGAACTGATGCCACAGAGGTACACCTCGGTTTCTGGAAATAAAACACAAACGCCATACTCAACATGCGCACACATATCCCCAACATGGCATAAACTCACTGCACGGCCCTACGGATGGCTGAATCTATCTGCTGACTGGTGAGGAGGCAGAGGGAAGAACAACCTAACCAGTTGCAGCCCTGAAAAGCTGTATTAATTCCAGATTCTATGCAAACATTCTTCTAAAAGACAGTGCAAACTCCAAGGGACAAGTATAACATCATCTTTCTCACTTTCTATTAGGAAAACAAGGTGCAGAGCAGACGCTTTTCCTAAGTTGAATAGTAGATAAAGTAGCAATAAAGTGCCTTCAATGGTAACAACCCCTCAGCACAACTGAACAAGTGGCTTTCTAAAGTGGTTGAGGCACTATCTGTGTAGCTTTCACTGGATCCATCTCTTCTTTTCACTTTCCTCCAATCTCTTCATTTTAATGGCAGATTGTGAGTCGATCGGAATAAAGAGACATTTGAAGTTTTTCTTTGCTGTGCCACTGAAATAGAGCCTTTAACCAATAAGCACAGGCTCACACAAAAAATCACACTGAATTTTCACCTGTTCTCCCTCAGTGAATGAATGCCTAAAACTTGATGGAGCTAAAACCCTTGTGAATGTTTACTGCATGCACAAACATGTACAGAGACAAGTGCACTCTTAGGCTATGGGAACTCTGGCATTAGACAACTCGCATTAAAGCAGGGAAGATCTAAGCAACAGGAAAAAAGAGAAAGCTTACAAGACATCACACAAGAAAACCCAGCAGCAAGGTGTGTTTGCTTTACCTTCATCCCCATGATTTCTCCTGGGTTTCTTCAACCACATACAGTAACAGTCAGGACTACAATGTTGATTTCCCAATAGGACTACTAAAAACTTCCAAGCCTTCCAAGTAACACAGAACCCCCACCAATCCAAGCCACAGAATCTGTCACAAGTTGGTACTTCCACTTCCTTCCTTTCTCCCCCAGCCTTTCCCCAAAACAGCTGTTGAGTAACTCAAAAAACCTTTTGGTTTTATTTTAAGGCATTGCCTGTTTTGCTATTTAAGTCCAAGTTACTTTGAAATAAAAATAGAATTGTTTGCATTTCCTCCTCCTCCCCTTGAAAAAAAGCAGTATCAAAACCTAATCTCACATGCAACCTAGGTACAAGGAATCTGCATTTCCCCCGCAGAAGAATGCTGTGGGAAACATATCCCATATACATCTCCTGGGTTCATGGGAACTGGAGGTAAACTTGAGGAGCAGCTGAGAGATGCAATAAAAAGATGGCCTTTATTCTATTGTAGGAATATCCCTTTGTGACCCTGCCATTTTAGTCATGGCTTCTCAGGGGTACATCGTGACTAACATCTCCCACTGTACACCCCTAACTGCAGAGGAAGTGCTGGCCTCCAAAGCCATAACTGTGGTGAGTGCAGCCCTTTGTTTTCACCGGATATTTTCAGGGTAGCATAGAAAAAGCAATCACATCTGTGACCACCTCAAGGGGCCATTGGCAAAAATCCAGAGGCTCCATATAAGAAGCAGCAGATTGTCAATATTGATGCCTTGGGCAGGATGTCTGTCTGCACAATGGCTGGGGAAGGAATATAAAGGGAGATGGTCTGATAAGAACATGTCCATGATAAAAAGACTCTGTTCAGTATTGATCTATTTTGGCAAAAGGAAAGGTGCCCACAGTCACCGGTTTACAGACATTAGTCCTTTGCCTCAGTGAAATGGGAACTGGTTAACCTTAAGGCAATGTTAAATACTGCACTTTAAAATGAGAACAAAAACCAGACACCAGAACACATGTGACAGACAGTGGGTCCTTCTCACTCATCCTGCACTTCTGCAGAAACTGGTTAAAATCATTTCCTCTGCTATTTCACTTCCACTTTGTCCTGAACAGAGGAAACGGCAGCTGCAAGGTGAAGACCTGTGCTTTCAGAAATGAAGCAGTTCTTCTGCAATAAGAACTACCAGCCTTTTACTTACAAATTTGTCCTACTGCCCTTGGAGATAGCTGGGAACACTCACATTAGCGAGCAGAACAGATTTACTGACCCGCCTATAAAGAGCTGTACCCTATGAATGCTCCCCCCGTTCTGGAGGCCAGCTGGTCTTTACGCCACCTCAGCTTATTTCTTTACCAAGGGAAAAAACAGATTTCAGAAGTGAAGTCTGAGGCTGTGATTCTCTGTGCAAATGAGGGCATTTGCAGCAGGACAGATCATCATATCCTCTAACCTCCCAACATCTGCCCACGGCACATTGGGTCACTGTGCCTTTCCCAGATGTAGTTTTACTGCGTGCACTCCTATATCAAATGGCAGCACTGACAGCTTTAAACGGATGGGTGCCCGCACCGTGCTTTGACCTGAAGTTTATTCTTCGGCGAAATGCAGACAAGCTTCGAGGCAGGACGCGAACGCCGCAGGCTGTGTCATGAGCTCCTCCTGGTGGTCATTAATATTGCATTAACCTGCGTTCAGAGCTTCAAACTAAAAAAACAGGTTTCCCTACATCGCTCTCTTCTATACTCTAGAAACACGTTTTGAAATGGAAACAGAAAACAAACCATATATTCTGAGTGTGATGTAAAGAATTTCATTCCCCACTGCTTGCAGATGTGGCTAAAGGGAATGAGCACATCCTCACCCCTCACATTTTTTTTTACCATAAAAATCTAGATTTTCATGTTTGCTTTCTAGCAGAAGAAATAATCTTGTTTGCTGCACTTACCACGCTTTTGTACGACCCACAGCCAAAGAAATACATCCTTGCTAACTATTTGTGTCTGTTGAAAACTGTCTTCTCCATGCCGAGTCTGCAAGGCAGGAAGAGGGAAAGGAGGAATTCCCATTTTCTGAGACTGGGATGCAATGGATAGAATGGGAAATTCTATTCTACTCAAATAACATAGCTAAAAAAATTACAGGAAGCTAAGTTATACAAATAATCCTGGCTTTAAGGCATTAACCAAATCAGTTTGTTAGGCAGTGCACAAGCATCTAGCTGCTGTCCCAGAGAGGTTACACTACAAAGAACAAGCTAAACAAAGGGTGGGAAACAGTACAATAGCTTTTACAAATACTGTCACTAGTAGTGGTCTCCACTCCCCTTTCAGCTGGCCATTAGCATTTGGTATTAGGGCATTGCAGGTTATCTTCTGATCTCTTTATAACATGAACTTCTTTGAATACCTGAATATGTAAATAACTGCATTCATTTATATGAATTCACACTCTGCCAGCCAGGTGGTCAAAACAAAATCTTGGGTGTCGGATGTGCCTCTGTTCAAAGCCCTGCTGACAAAAAAACTGGTTTGATGTACCTGGAAATTTTCAGAAGAGGGCATCAGAAACTTTCTTCAGGGTGGGCTAGCAGAAGTCTTTGTTAATCCTGCCCATTTTCAGTACATTGCCAAAATGCCTCATGTCAGAACTATTAAACCCAGTATCCTCCATTAGAAAGGCTCATTTTGGAAATGTTTTGTCCAGCATATCCTTCTGATGAGTTGGCGTGGAATTGTATAAAAGCTGATCTACAAACCAGCAGAGGGTCCCACTTGTGAGAGAAGCACGGATTAAACGAGCTGCATACAGATCCACAAAAATCCCTGCCTTTCCTTCCGTACACTTCTAAGATACCATACAAACTAATAGTGATGCAAGTTCCTATATCTGAAATGGATCTGCATGTCCTTTACCATAACATCTCCAAGACAGAAAAGCTTATTTTTCTAAATTTTACTGTTACACCTTTTAATTCCCCAGCTACTGATGTTACTGATGATGAACTTGATGGTGTTGATTTGAAAGCCCTTTGGCTGTTGAATTTTATCAGCTATTCACAGGTATGGCAACACTTGAGTTCACACTGCATCATTAATTAGCACCTTAAGAAATCTGTACCATTCGAGGAGACAGGAAAATACAGCTAGCAACAGCTACAGTCAGAAATGCCCTCACAGATTTGGAGAACTTGAAGAATGTCAAAAGGGAAGGCCAGAGATGCAATTCTCACACGTAAGCTAAGACACCAGCGAAAAGGACTGAAAACGTCAATGCTGCAATGTTAGAAGACTTGTTATTTTTTAACTTGCATCAAACTTGGCTGCCACAGAACACAAGCCTAAACACAAGAGTTGTGAAACGGAGTAAGGTTGTAATAAAAATAATGAAGAATCACTATATATCCTCCAGCTCAGATTCTCTGCAAAACCAGTCAGAATCTGGTTCCATTATAGTCTAATCTTCCTGGCAGCTGACAAAGAAGCTCAAATGGAGAGATCCAAAGATCTTAGATGATTCCCAAAGAAGCCATGTAGTTCAGATGTTTTTTACAGAAAAGGAAGTGTTCCTGTTTAACCTTGTTCTGTCCTGTTATTATAGTGACCAAAACAGAGATGATTCAGCGCTACAATGATAACATGGCTTTGCAAGCTAAGCTGCTACATCATTAAGTGGCTAAAATACTGAACAACGCTACATTCCACTCAATTCCTTTCCAAGTGACAACTCAGGAACAACACATAGCAAAATGGCAACGGTTTAGAAAAATCTTTTCCAAAATTGCACTATGAAGAGCTTCACTTTGTATTATGCCAGCAGTGTAAGTCAAAAACTGATCTGGAAAAGTAAGATTTAAATTCTACTTCCAAAATACTCAAACTGAACCTACTCATCACAGGGGTTAGACTTTTTTAAGGAAGTTCTCACCATTCCAGGCATAAGCCTGAATATACCTCCATATTATTTTCTGTCCTGTTTTCACACAGATAGGCCACCAATCCAGGAAAGGACAGAATATCCCTTCACCTAGAAGCAGTCTCCAGTGCTCCAGTAGCTGCATGTGCAAACCTTTCTTTATGAAGGTCAGATCTTAATTCTGGCTACTGCTTCTCTTCATACACAGGGGACGGCAGTGATGCCCATCTTTTAGTGTTCCATCAACTCCCACGTTTTTCACCACACAGGCTGCCAGGGTTTGAATCCATGAAGAAACAACTGAAAAGAACAGCCCCACAGGAACTGGCACATGAACGAGTTGCTGACTGGAGAAATCCCTTCTGCCTGTTGCAGGTGCTTGGGTGACTGTCTGCAGACTGCTGCTTCAGTCTCCTAAAGGGCACATGTTCCTCTGCTGACTGACCAGTTAGTCTGACCTTTGCCATGCTCCTTCCCTCAGCAGCACACCAAGAGGCTCTCATCACATTAGCAAAACAAAGGTTCAAGATATAGGAGCACAATCCAAAGCCTTCCCTTTCACTGAATTCCTCCCTGGAAGAAAGCATCTCCCAGGCAGCAGAGGCTGACCCTGTCTCCTTCTTGCAGTAGGCTGCACTGGGAAGCACCAAGACAACTTTTTTCCAGAACATTGGGAGTTCTGAATCATCAGAAGTCTTGACCAAGGAGCCCCAAAAATGCAAAAACCCTCAGAAGCAGAGCTATATATATATACAGGCACGTCACTACATCAGCTGAGGCATTTAGACCCCATTAAAATCAGCGTATGCACATTCGGCCACTAAGCTGGTTAGAAATTAAGGGTAGGATTGTTGCCAAGATGTGCAAATCTAAGCAGATTCTTCCCCAGAAAAAGGAATCTGTGGTGCTTCTAACTAGAGATCATCCCAATTTTAGCCCTATTATTTGCAGGCATTTCTATCTCCTGATAGTAAGTATTTCAGATATTAACACCATTCAGCGTGCGCACATGAAACAGTGAAAAACCTAGCTTTCTGCAGCCAATTAAGAAAAACTACCTCATTTTGTACACTATTTTCTTTCTATTCTCTACCACTATGTATATTTTGATCTGATTAGTCAACACAGTATCCTGAAGATCTCTAGTTATAACTTGTGCTTTAGTGCTTCAGCTAATGACTGGAGATACAGGCTCTACAGAATGTTTAACAGATCAGAGATTTCTTTTTGTGTCGTTCCCAGTCTTTTAAAGTCATTTTCACTGAACCAGAACAGTCTGGCACAAAATAGTATTAATTTTTCTCCTTAAAGCCCTTAACTGTAGAAGATAGGGAGTTAGCATCAGTGCAGAAAATACTCAGAACTCTCCCAATGTCCAAACCAAGTGGAAACAAATTTATAGTATTTTAAGAGTGTTGAAGCACTATTTTGTTGCCAATTAACATGTGTAGCAAAAGGATTAGTGAAGACACTCCTTTAATCATAGCTGCAACAAAAGTACTAATATTACTGGAGTTTGGTAGCTGACATCTCCTCTTGGACACTATCTCTATTAAGAGATTCAATCTACCCAAATGACATCATTTTTCTCCTCAATTACTATAGTAAAGTGCTATTTAAAATGCACTTTAAAATAAGAAAGTTACTAATGGCAACATGACTGAAAACAGTCTGTAAGCTATCAGCTCAGAGCAGTGGCCCGGTATTGGGACTACAGCAGCAAAGCAAGGTTTGCATGGAAACAAAATGTCTTTCATCTAACCCGCAAGAGTTAAACATTACACTCATTTCCCACTCTCCAAGTACGTCAGTTGGTCTAATGCCTATCACTTCTCCTTACAAACCTCACTCACAGGGTAACTACAGGATGTGGAACCTGAATTCTCTGCTTTCTGCACAAACTTAACTCCACCTTCAAGTGAAATCATATTAATATTGAAGAAAATGGATCAGCAGAACCAGTGCCTAGAATCACTTCATGTGGCCACAAAAGACGTATGCTATAGAGTGGGTTTTCACAAAGCATTTCACCAACACCTTTTCTCTGGGCTGCTGCAGATGCCAAGTCCCATTTAATGCTTGGTCTCCCACCCAAGACTACAGCAATTTAGCATCACTTGTGGTGCTTAGTTTTATGACAGGCACAGCTGTCCAGCAATGTCTGAAATATGATCAACTCATCTTGCAGGAACACACTGCACAGCCCACAGACTTCCCTTCTCCCCAGTCACAGTGGATTTGGGCTGAATATGGATGCACTTAGAAGCAAAAGGGTTTCTCACAATGCTAACCTCTATCTGAGCCACCCTCTTCCGGCACCACTTTTAGGGCAGTTGGCATGGTAAATACGCTCTCTGAATGCTCTCCTTTTTTAAGAGGTGTAACTCAGTGGGAACATAGAGGTCAGCTGCCTCTTGAGGAAAAGCACTTTAACCACATGGGAAGAGCTCTTTTCAGTAACCATCACATGATAGAATTCAAAAGAATTTCTATGAGTGCTGGTCAAGCACAGGAAAATCCTTACTGGGCCATACCTGTAATGGTATTCAAAGATCTGTTGTAAAAAAGCAAAACCTCTGAAATTAGAAATCAACAACTTAAGAATAAAGCACATGATTTAGTATCTTTTGCAAATATGCATATTTGCAAAAAAAGCTGCATATTTGAACCACATTTCCACAGCCCGGATCCTATTTTAGGAGGCCAGTGTAGCAGTTTCACAAGTTTTGTTGGCTTCTAGTTTTACCTGAACAGAAAGCCAACTTGCACCTGTCTGACTTACCACCAAAGTGTATGATTCACTGGCAAATGTTTCTTCCAGATAAGCCCAAGTGGAAACTTTACTCACACTCCTTGAAGCAAATCAAACTTTTCTTACGAGAAACAAGCTTTGGGGCAAAGTATCACAAACAAGCAGACTCTTTGCATACTGGTTTTTAGTTGACTTATACGTTTCAAAGAAGAGTACTTTTTCCAAGACCAAAGCAAATACAGCAGGAGCAGTACAGATAAATAGATTAAGCCAAACACAATTCTTCAAAACTTGCAGTACTTCTAAAGATTTTATGCAATTGGCTTCAGAGAAATCAGACCTTAGTCTAGACAAAGCAAACTGTCCTATTAGCCGGCTGCTAGGTAGAATATTATGAGCTCTGGCAATGACAGACGTGTATTTATTGTCTTGATCATCAGCTATTTCTTTCGCAGGTAAGGACTTTAGTCATTGACCTCTGCAGAAACAAAGGCATTTAAAACCCCTGGTTGTATAAGAGTAACAACAACATTCTAGTTTCACAGCTTCAGTTCTCATTAACTTTTGGCTTGAGACAACCGATATTACTTACCAGCAGTAAAAGTGTAATTTCAAGGGCTCCCAGGAGAAATACTTCTATATAAAATGAAAAAAAAGTTCCTACAAAAAAACAACACTCAGCATGTTTGACTTTATCATATACATTCTACTACTCAGGTTTCCACCATCAATCCAAAGTTATGTCTAAACAAAGCAAACAAGAAAAGGTTTGGCTGAACGTGTTAACTAATGAGCCACCACCACAACAGCTTCACAACTTAAGCAGGTCATGACAAGCCCTATGGAGAAACAGCTGAACTTCACGAAATGTACACAAAACCAAGTTTGTAGGCACTTTACAAGGGGTACTCTACCTCAAACACAGTAGAATACTAGCCATTAAAAAGAAAAGAAAACCAAAACCAACATTAGTCTTCAGATACCAAGAAGGGTATCTTGCACGCTCCCTGACTTTGGAAATTTAATTCTTTTGCCATATTTGGTAGCCTTGAAGCCTTTAAAATCCATCTGTCCATTAAGGAAGAATAACCCAGGTTAGTATTCCCCCACTCTCCCTAGACAGAAAAGCAGAAAAACAAACTCTGACTTCTAAAGGAAATACAGCTCCAGGTGCAGAAGGCTACCCAGTAGCATTTAAAGCAGCACTTTGAGACATTTCACATATTTACCAGTGGAGTATCCTACCTATTATCCACCACACAGCACTCACAGAGAAAAGCTGTGGATGGTAGCTGCCAAAAACAAAAGGACAAATAGTAAAGGTGCTTACACAGGTTTTTATATGGGTATGAAACTTGTATTCATGGCCCAGTGAGGCGCTCTCTTAAGTCTATCAGTTTATTCTAAGATCAAAGCATTATTATGAGCAGTGAGTTCAGTGATCAAATCCAGACGAGTGTCTGATGGAAATGCATAAGTTACGACATTGCTCTCAATCAGTGATCAAGACTTTCTCAAAATGGGTGGTTGCTCTGGCAGACAAACAGGTCTTTCAGATCTTTGGCAAATCTTTGGCTAACCAAATTCAGAATCAGTTCTAACACATTAACTGAAAAGATGCAAAGGCATGTCAAAATACAGCAGGAACTCCTTTCTAGACATACAAATATTTATACTTCATTCTCTGTACTTACATCATAATTTTTCCTCACAATTTCTTATTCCACTCAAATGAAATTTCTTTTTGAAACAGCACAGAAGTTTCAGCCCCAAAAATCTACAACACCACTGCATTTTAAACTTCAGGCCACAGAACTTCCTAGTTTGTAGTTCGTAAGTTCTGTGGTTTTAGACTGTTGGGTGTTCTTAGACTATTTTAATCTTATGCTTAAGCAGTTTGATGAGGTCAGCTTTCTTGTTCTTTGTATGTAAAGCACCTGGTACAATGAAGTCCTGGTCCATGAAAAGATTTCCTAGTTATTACAGCCAACCATATGTTCTGTGTAAGCTAAAAGCCAGGCTAAGAAGTAAACTTGAGCAGCCGCAAAGGATGCTCAAATCAAACATTTTCTGCCACCTGGTTCTTCCAATGCAATTGCTGCATTATTTATCTAAGGCTCTCATAAAATGAACAGCACTGGAATCTAAGCATCTGCCTATCACAGCACTGAAGCACTTGAGTAGCATAGAGCACTGTTTGCAGAAGAAAATGCATTGCACAAAGTTAAGAGTGCACCAGAATCATGCTTCCATTACATCCAAGTACAGTACCCACATGCAAACAGTACTGTGTGTTGGCCATATGCAGCCAAAACCGAGCACTGACAACTGCAAACTAGAAGATGACATGTGCTGGGAGATATCAGCAGAGACGTCACCCAAGATAAAAGCAAGTATGACAAAGGACATGGAAGCGTGAAAGAGAAATCTCTTCTTCCAGAAGCTGTACACGTTAAGTAACTGCACACATCAAAAGATGAGTCAGTCACAGTAGCATGAGAAAAACCTGAACAAAAGCCAAGAGCAAGAACATGAGAATACAATTTAACACCCTTGTTACAGTTCTAGATCTGCTAATACAACAGATAACAAACACTCAAACCTCCCTTTTATATTAGGATTCAAAAAGAATATACACATCTTCACAAAATGCATTTAGTTGCCACATAATATACTTGCATCGAAATGAGATTTGCACTTTGAAAAAATAATTAAAAAAAATCCAAACAACAGTATCAGAATATTCCGTCTCACATTTCTCCAGAAAATTTCTTCTTTAAAATGCGACAAGTAATGGGCACAGAGGTTGGACCTAAAAAAGCGTTTTTCTCTTCAAGATATTCTGTACAGTTTTCTGTATTCACACTGAAACAAACAAGCAGAAGCCTGAAGAAATTAAACACTTTAGAGTGCTAAAATCAAAACATAAGCAATACAATTTTTTAATTTCAGTATTTTAAAGTACAGAAAGTGGAAACTATGAATATCAAATACAAATTTAAACAAAGCCACTTGTCCTCCTCTAGAATAATCAATGTGAACTACTTATAGAAACTTACAAATTTAAAGTAAAATCGAAACAAAATAAATACTGTACATACACTTTCCCTGCCTGCAGGCAAAAGAGGATGGGAAATACTGTTATGAATTGAAAAAAATGCTCTTAAAGCTGCAGCATCCCATTTCCCAGCCAAATACTTAACACAGTAGTGCGTTTCTGTAAAAAGGAAGACACACATACACCGACCCCTAGTGACAGACAAGCTAGTATTTTCAGAGACATCAGAAGGAAAGACAGGCTACAAGAGTAGAAAAAGGAGAGGAAAAGACAAATGGGCCAGCAAAACCTTACTACAAAACTAGTAATATAGCCAAGAACTAGCCTCTTTTTTTTTTTTCTTTTTTCAAATTCCATGGTTGCTTTTTTTTAAACAAACAAAAAGATTCACCAAAGCATTGGCAGCAATAGACATTTCCCAGCAGAAGTGACAATACATATCAATATAATCTCTTAAAAGTTATCCCTTTCATTCCCTTCCCACAGCATGAAACTCTTATGGCTTAATTTATATTAAAAGTAGAAAAAGTCTTTTTTTCCAAACAGAAATGCAGCCTATGAAGAACATGCATTTCCTGATCAGTGCTACTTATATTTCCCATCCACTGCATGATTTCTCACTCATATTCTCCCACAAAGAGGGTTACTAGGGTGTTTTTTGTTGGGGTATATTTTTTTCTTTTTGGAAAAATGGATGTTGCAGCTTTTAATCTTGTTTAACCACAAACAGTAAGGCCCTTGGTTCCATTTACATTTCTTCTGTAAAAGAATAGCTCTGGGCTTGCTCAACCTCAGAGCTACAAACAGCTTTTAATGGTCTGGAAGTATCACGTGAATGAAACTCTGGAAAGACACTAGACTTGGGGGTCATGGTTGGGGTGCGAAAGGATAGGTGGGCATGTGGAGCCTAAACAGGGCACTAGTTATAGGCTTGTAGTACCAGGTTGTTCTAGCTTCAGTTCTTTTAGTCTCCAGAACTACTAAAGCAAGGTTCACATCAGCTCCAACTCTGAAACCATGCAAAAACCTTCAACATTTACAACTTAATGGCCTTGTGAATGAAGGTAGCTTATGCCATATAGCAAAGCCTACGGAAAGTTGAAGCCTCTAAAATGTGATCATGACACTGTGCTCTCTTCCATGTCTACTAAAGGTAACACAAGCACCATAACTACCAAAAAAAGAAAGGCCCCAGATCTCCTACATGATCAGAATGCAGTAATTTAAACTCTCAACATCTAACCCTTTCAAAATTGTCTTTAAGGAATGGATTCATGTGGAGTATTACACGTTGCATAGGTAATCTACCTCAGAGGTCAACAAAGGCTACCTTGTAGCCAGGATTTATCAGCAAGTATAGTAGGAGAAGAAAAGGGAAAGTTGCTGGAAGAGTCTTTGATACAGTTTTTTCTAGGTGGTCTTTCCATTTTCCTGATTCTATTTTGGTTTTTTCTCCAGTTGCAGGAACTTGAGAACTTAAGGGAATGGGAAAACCTCTACAATACTTCATATCCCACTGTTCCGTCTACAAAATAAAAAAGATACTAAGTTTTATGCCAAATCCAAGTTCTCTGACTTTTCAAAAAAGATTATTCTTGCAAATGAGTTACCATAGCAGGCATAATTCTCTTGGTTGTCCAGTCAGTGTTCCCTACTCCCTCCCTCTTCCACCCCAAGTGAGACAGCAAGTTAAAAAATAGGGCTTTTTCTCTCCACTACAACACAAGGTTCAGTCCATCTACAGAAACATTGGTGCAGTAGTGTTTTCATCTAGAACACAATAAAAATATCCCTACATACAAGTACACAAAACAAGTGAGGTCACCACATCCTCTTCATGAGCTACCAGGAGACTTCTCCCTGTCTCCTCCCCCCCTCCCCCCCCCCCCCTTTTTTTT
>JBCJKH010052079.1:0-11761 GCA_039877255.1 Loriculus beryllinus
AATGACAGCTGGGGCGCCAGTGGAGCCTTTGGGGACCCTGCTGGGTGCTGTTGGTGGGCAGAGGGGGCAGCCCTGCTCCATTCACACAGCACACTGAGTGGGGCTCAGCGTCCAAGCACTGCTCTCCATTCCTATGGTGTATCCCTCCCATTCTGCCGTCCCCTTGGGAAAGCTGGAGCTGGCCCATGGAGCCCTGGCAGCACAAGGGTGCAGGCAGAGCTGCCTGTAAACATTAACTAATGGTTCTCTGTGAAATGCTTTCTTTTTGGCAATTAACTCTTTTTGGGCTTTGTGGGTAGAATCCTGGAGCTTCAGTATCCCAGAAGCTTTTTCTCATGCCTGCTGCTGTCTCTGCCTGCTCCATGGTGCCCAGCACGTGGGCTGGCTTGTTTGGACTAGGGTAGCACAGGGTGGCTCGTCACCTTTGTTTGAGTGACCTGGCTCCTGTTAGGAAGAGAACTCCCTTCCCAGGAACTGGAGGAGACCTTGGCCACTTCCTGCTTTCATCCTGCAAGGATAAAAGTCATTCCTGGGCTGTGCTGAGTGGTTGCACGAGGTCTCTGTGGTCTGCGAGAGCACTGATGGGGCTGGTGGCATGGTGGTGACTGCTCGCTGTGAGGAGGAAGCCCTTCTTCCTCTCCATCGCCTGCACGAGGGGTGGTCAAGTGCTGCTGTTGAAGTGGAGAGTCCCTGGCTTGAGTAAGCGTGGGGGGAAGCTGGGCTGGGAGCCATGGGGCTTTCCATCATTGCACCGGATAACACTGATGCATGTTGGAGTCACTGGTACAGGGGGTGAGCGGAGACAATGGATGGAAGGGGGGCTCAAGGAGGTGGCAGGAGCCCGGGGCTGGTGGAGGTGGAGGGGAAGGTGCTGTTTTGCTCCCGTTTGTTTAGGGCAGCCAGAGCTGGAGCTGTGCTTTGTCAGCTGAGAGGATCCACCCGGCCTCGCCCCGCTGCTGCCTTCCCGGTGGAGTCATCGTCCTCCGCAGCACCCAGCGGCACCTCCCCGGGAGCCTCCCCCATCCCACCAGCATCCCTGCTCACCGAGCCAGCAGCAGCAGTTGACACATTCACCCTGTGCTCTGCTCTTGGCTCCTGCCGCTGCTTCTTGCTTCTGTGTGCTTCTGGTCCTCCCTGGGGAGCGGTGGTGCTGGGTGCCCATGGGAAGTAGGTGCCTGCGTCCCTGGTAGCGGGATGCGGCGCTGTGCTGGAAGGTTCTGGTCTTGTTTTAGCGTTGGGAAAGGGCCCGTGGTGTTCTCCTGCTCCTCACAGCACCGCCTGCATTCCCGTCAGAGCCTTTTCTTTCCCAGCTCATGGTTTGGGGTGAGACCGGAGTCTTTGACCTCCGACTGCTGGTTCTGGGCCAACCTCCTTTCCAGGCTCGTCTTGCTTGTGTCAGCTAAGTTTAGACTGCTCTGGACATAGTGTGGCTGATGCCAGCAGCAAGAAACCTCCTAAAGGGAGGAAGAAACCTTCCCTAAAGGGAAGCAGAAGAAGAGGTTTTATTTAAATGTAAAGTGTTTAAACACTGTTTGAATACCAGGGTGATAAATCCCTTTCTGTGCACCTAAACCACACACATACAGGCTGTGGAAGCAGCAGGCACCTCAATTCCCAGTTTCTCCTGTTTTGATGCGGGGAGAAGCAGCACCGGCACTCAGGGTGGGTGTGATGAAGTTGCTCTGTGTTGGGGCTGCTGGGTACGGCTCCATCTCTTGTGCTCAGAGGTCATGGGCTCAGCTGAGCTGGTTCCTGCACGGGGCAGTGTTTCGCCACCGGCCAGAGCACAAGGGCTGGGACAAGCATGGGGCAGCCGTGCACCGAGTGATGCTGGGAAGCAGCGTGGCTCTTCCCGGGGCTTCCAGGGAAGCTCTGGAAGGGACCCTGCTCCTGCAGCTCAAATCCAGCCCTTCCCTGCTCCTCTCTGTGCCTTGGCCATGCCCAGGGTGTTGGTCGCTGCCCCAGGAGGCTCTGGTGTGGACAGACCCTGCCAATGCCAGCTCGGTTTTCCAGGGTGGATGAGGCAATCGGTGCCTGCGGGGTGAGGCGGTGCTGTGGTGGCTGTGGTGGCACGTGGCACACCGAGATGGGGACAGCAGCACGCTGAGAGCTGGGCCATGGTGGTAGCCCTGATTTCTGGGGCTGGAGGTGATCATCACCCATGATGTACCCCTGCCTGGTGGTGCAGAGCCAGCCTTCATGCATCCCTGAAGGATGCATCTGGAACCGGCTCCTCTCCACACCCTGACTGGTTGCTCACACCTTTGCCATTACGGATGGGGTGGGAACCAGTGGAGCTGGTGGTGGTGGGAGAGCAGGGCTGGGGGCAGGATGCTGCTGTCCCCAGCCTGGGAAGGAGAGCTGCTTTTGCCTCCTGTCTGCAGGTGCTTCCCTTGCCACAGTGTGGTCCCCTGCCCGAGCATCCTGCATCCCAAAGGCCAGGTTTGCTGTGTACCTGCTGGATGCTGACCTTGGGCTCCCCCTTCTTCTTCCGGACCCTCTCGAGGCTTGCTGGACACTCCAGATTTAACATCTTACTGCTGCCCTTGTCCTGGGGGTCAGGGCCCACTGCTGGGCTTTGGGGGTGTTCAAACAGCCTCCAGCTTGGAGTGGAAGCCACCGAGGAGGTCTCCTGCATGGTGGGGTTTGCAAAGCATGGAAGATGCTTGTGAATAAGCTGGACAGTTTCATTTCTGAGCTCATGGCATGGTGTTTGTGTGTTTGGATGCATCCCACCCATCTTGGGGAGGGGGAAGGGGGATCCTGCAGCATTAGGTTCCCAAGGAGGAGATGTGTGGTGAGAGCCTGGCTGATCAGATTTGGTGGATGTCTGGCTATGGGCACAGTAAAATGAGTCCTTGGATCTGATCTGTGTTCCCTGCCTCTGAGACAGATAAGCCCAGCGATTCCTAGAAGGGGGAAAGTGGGGAGGGCTGTTGGGCAAGATGGTTTGGGAGATTTGGGATAGGAAGCGGGATGCTGATCCTGGAGCAGAGCTGGCAGAATGGGCCAGGCTTCTCTCTTGACAGTGGTGCTGATGTGAGGAGCCTGGGTGTGTTGGTGACACAAGTTGGGCTGTACATTGGGGGAATGTGTCTTGTGTTTAGAATCATAGAAGCACAGAATAGTTTGGGTTGGAAAGGACCTTAAGATCGTCCAGTTCCAACCCCCCTGCCATGCGTATGGACACTTCCCACTAAACCATGCCACCCATGTACCCAGTGCTGCAGCCTCAGCCTGGCAGTGCCTCTGTCACCCCTATTCAGTGACCTGGAGTGTGGGTTCTCCCTGCCTGCTGCCAAGCCACAGTCACGTTGTTGCTGTCATTTCCCTGTGCGTGATGCGCTCGCTGCGTTTCCATCTTTCATTTCCTGCTTGACCCTCTTTCCCTCCGGTGAATCCCAGCCTGCGGCGTGCTCCGGGGGGGCCGGTGCTGTGCCCGTGTGTGGCTCTCTCTTTAACCCATGCTGGGGAAGCTTTGCCAGCGCCCCAGGGGTGATGGGTGCTTTGTTCTGCACCTCTATGGCACATGGGTTGGTCTCTTCTTCTCCCAGCATCTGCTTTTGCCCACTTGGGCTGTGCTGGTCCTGGCACAGCTGAGGCCAGAGCCGGCTCTGTCCCATCCTGCCCCCATCCCCTTGCTCTCCCCTTGCTGTCTCCCACCCAGCATCCCGTGGAGCCATGCTGTGATCCCAGTGGGATGTTTGTGCTGACTTCTGCTTGTGTCAAATAAGGGCATCACTTCTATCTTGGGTTATATTAATTGCTCTTTGGGTCCGTTGTGGCCTTTCAGAAGTGCTTTTGCCAGCAGCTTATTTTTCCCTGCAGGAAACTGTAGACAGGGGCTCCCATGGCTGTGAGATTCACGTTGACCTTGGGCTGTTTTGCTACAGGAGCTGGAGTCCTGGTAAAACTATCCAGTGGGAGCAGCTCCTTTGCCTGTGGAGCGGGCCCTGCACTGCACATGGTGCCCTGCCAGCTAATGAACATGAATTAGCAGCCCCTGCACCATTCCAGCAGCATTCAGCTGACAGAGGATCACTATGAGTGATGCTGGGGACAGCTGGTGTGGCCATGGGCACCACCGTGGCCTGGCTGGAGGCTCGCTGGATGGTGTGAGGGTCTCCTAAAATAAAAGCATCCCCCATCCCAGGCGTTATCCCACTGCTCCCGTGGGTCACGTGTGTGTCTTGGCTCTGCCGGCATCCTTGGCACTGTTGATGGTGGTGCCCCCCATCACTTGTGTGCACATAGGGGAGCAAACCCTGCCGTGGGGCTCTGCCCCGGGGTGATGGCCATGGGGACAGCCGTGGCGTAGGAGGTTTTATTGCAGGCAGCTCCAGACGCTGCACGTGGGGATATTTCATCCCCACCGGCTGTTTGGGATGCTTCTCGTTCCTGCTGCTGAGGGCAGTTGCTGTGCTGGGAGATGCTGGATTCCTTGGGTGCACAGGGGCCATCCCGGGAGCTGGGTGCTCCCCCCCTTGGTCCCCGATCCTCCTTGCTCTGGGAATTCCTGGCATTCCTGATGAGGAGAGAGAGCCAGGATGCTTTTGGATGGGGTCTGGTTGTGTCAGACCTTAACCCTCTTGGGATGGGAGGAAGGAAGTGCCTGTCTCCCTGTGGTGCCAGGCTGGTTCTGACACCACTGCCCTGCTCTGGGGTTGGGTGGCACGTTAGGGAGTGAGGCAGGAGGGAATGTGGGGTTACCCTGGAGGTACAAAGCCCTGGTGAGTGCCTGGGCAGCCACATCTCCCTCTTGCTGTGGTTCTGGAGCAGCTGCCTGCGTGCTGTGTCCGGTGTCCATCCTGGGTCTCTCCCTTTGCTGGGAAGGGAAGGATGGAGATAGATAAATCCGGGATGTTGTGGCACTGCCCTGTGCCAGCTCCACTCTTTGTGTGCACGTGATAGCAGGAATGGGGATGGTGTCCCCTGTTCCCCCTTTGCGAGGCTGTTCCCTCTTCCTTCTCACAGCCCCTTTGTCAGCAAGAAGCTGGGTTTTTCCTTTCTTTTTCTTTAGAGGAAAATTCCATTGTGCTATTTTTAGTGGTGACAACTTGGCTGCTCGCAACAACTTCATTCTGCTCCCGGCTCCGCCGGCGGGCGCAGGGGGATGATGTCTGCAGGACAGACTCCTGCACAGCCGGGATGCTCCATGTAGGAGCTGTTGGGCCAGCTCCCTCTCACCAGGGTGAATGGATGCCCACCCCGGCTGCTGCAGACCTATTCACAGCTCCCTTTGATGGCAGCATGTCCTTTTGGGTGTCACCTTCATCCCACCGGAGCCTTGTGCCACCCACTGGGATCCCTTGGTTGAGGAAACTGGTTTTACCAATGTTGTTGTGGGTAACATTGGGCACTGCCATGGGACCTGCTTGTTCTGGGGGTGGGTGGATGTGCTCCACCAGTGGATTCACGTGCTGCTCCCTATGGATGAGGGGAATCTTGTCCTGCTGCTACCCCTGGTTTTGGGGGTGATTTGGCTCCTGCCCCAGACCCTCGCTCTGGTTTCTCTCCCTTCCCCCTGGCAAAGCTCAGCCGTGGTGCTGGGTGTGCCGGGGTGGCTGTGCCGAAGCCATGCTGTGGGTCTTGCTCAACCTGCTGGGATCTCTCTGGAGATGCAATGGGGTGATAGAGGGAGAGCGTGATCTGCCTCCCTGTGCAGCACGTTTCAGCACTGCTGAGGAGGGCGATACTACCTATTGTTTGCTTTGACACAGGCCTGGGATGTGCCTGATGGGCACCATCCCACCGTGAAGGGCAGCGATGAGCAGGGTGGGTGCTCGGCTCCCCTTGGATCACACTGGGCTGGTTCCTGCTGCCAACAAAATCCTTTTAAACCAGTAAATCTCCGTTTTGGCTTTGTAATTGTCTCGCTGCTGCTTGGAAGGATCCATCCCCCACCAGCTCCTGGTCCTTTTATCCAACACTTTATGGCATTTCCCTGTTGGCTTCTCCCAGGCTGGTGTCCTGGTGTCAGCGTCACCAGGGTGGCTTTTCCCGGAAGGACCCTGAGCTCTGCTCACTCACTCTATTCTTCCTATCTTCTCCCAGCCAGTCTTAAAGCCTATTGGGGCTTTTTTCCCCCCTCCTTCCCCTCCCAATTCCCTTGCTGGAAATATCTCCAGGACATACAATCCCTGAATCCTCCAGCATGGAGGGGTGGGGTGAGGGATGCCGGGAGCCCTGATGGTGCAGGGGCATTTGCCATTAGTGCTGGGCTCATTTGCAAAAAGGGGGGTGGCCTCGGCCATGGGAGGTTTTAGTGGGCTTCATCAAATAAGGGAAGGCAAGGGCTGTGCCGTGGGGTGGGCAAAGGGCTGGTGGGTGCCCTGATGCTGCCCAGCTGAGGAGCGGGGTTGGGATGAGCTGGAAAATGAACCCGGAGAAGTACAAGAAGTTCCTGGATGGACTCGGTGCTCTGAAAGGTATTTCTCACCCTGTGTGGTGTGGGGGGAAGCTGAGCCGCTCCTCCGAGGGCTCCGGCAGAGTCCGACCATCTGCCATGGATCGCGGATGGAGGCGAATGGAGCACTCCTGGGATGTCGAGGAGTCGGCAGCTTCCCATGGAGGCAGCCGGGAGGGGTGGTGCTTTCCATGGCTCCGCTTCACTTCCTTCTTTTGTCTCGTCCTTGGATGTGGAGCGGTGTGTCTGGGCACAAAGCACTGGGGCAGCGGCTGACCCAGCCCCATCGCTAGCACAGGGAGGCAGGGAAAGAACAACTGGGAAGGGAACTGAGCTCAAAATCCTGCTGAAGGGAGCGGAGCCGGATGCTCTCTCCATGACTCCTCTGGTTGTGGTTGAGGGTGCTCCCACCCGGCTGGGTCCCGCCGCCGTGGGTGCGCTTTGCTGGTATCCGGGTGCAGTTTGGTGCCTGTTTTCTTCCTTTTTCTCCCCAGAGCTCCTTCCCGAGGCTCTGCCCTGTCCCTCGAGTGCGGCTGCGACACTCGATCGCGCTGGCAGGTGGCTGCAGGCCGGTGGCTGTTGTCCTGCAGCCGGCAGCGTGCCCGGGATGCGGGGCTGCAGCGGGAGGGAATGCTTCCCTTCATTTCCCCTCCTTTCTTCATCTGTTTTCCCCTCTCCTTGCTATCAAAGGAGCTTTTTGCTCCGGGACTCCGTTCCTCGTCCTGCTGCCGGATGGGAGCTCACCTCCTAGAAGGACGGTGGGAAGGGATGCAGGAGGCAGCCGGATGCCATCGCCGGTCACCTAACAACACTTCCGCAGCCTTCCTTTGGCACGGCTGGGCTTTACCAGCCCATGGCTGAGCTTTACCAGCTGATCCCGCTGCCTAACAAAGGTGGATCCATTCGGTGCTGAACTTAGCAGGGAGCCAAGGGAGTTGTCACCCGCTGGCAGGCTCCTCACCCTGCCATGAAGGGTTAATCCATAGCTCTGTGGCTGACAGCTGCCCTGACTTATCGCGTTCGGCAGTAACATAATTCACTTCCCTAATGCTGGCGTGGTGTCCATCATAAATTTTTCCTGAGCCTCGCTGCAGCTGGCACTGGGAATCAATGTGAAAGGAGCCCCGAGTTGCTGCGTGCTGTGCTCCATCCCATAGCCACGCTCGTCGCCCTGTCTGCAGCCCCGTGGTAGCCAGAACAGGGATGGGGTTGGGTGCCTGCGACCCTGCTCTGTGTTTCGGGATGCTCGTATGTTGGGATTTGAGGCCCCACTTCCAGCTGCAGCCTGGCACGTTCCCCTCCTGCCTGCGAGAACGAGGTGTGAGGAGCTGAGATGACATTATTAATGGCGTTTACAAGGTGACTGGCTGCAGGAGCTGATCTGGCAGCATTCCCCATTCCAGGTGCTGCTCAGAGCCCTGCCAGGAGCACTGCCTGTGCTGACTCCCGTGGCCTGTGAGGCTGTAATGGGAATGGGAAAACATGGGCGGTGAGTCCGCATGAAGCCAGATGTGCAGGTTTTGGCCTGTTTTCTGCCTCTAGCCCGAGCGATGCCACCTTGCTGGCTGCCACCAGCTGTGCTCACCGCAGCCTTCTGTGGCTTTAATTCAGAAAGTGGGGCAAGGAGATGGAGGAAATGGTGTCATAGGCAGGGGATGCTCAGGGGATGCAGATGCATCTCTGCCACCCCTTTTGCACTGCTGGGGTGCTTCCTTGTGCGCCTTCCACCTGGTTGTGCTTTGCTCTGCCATTCCCGCTGGCATGGGGACGCTGTGCTGTGTGTCTCGCTATCACCATAGCACACCAAGTGTGCTCTGGACCTTGAGCTGCAGGGCTGGACAAAGCTGCAGGAGAGGAAGGGTTTATTGCTGGAAAGGTTTTCTTCTGCCCCCCTCTCTCCCCCTCATCTCTATTCATCTCCCCAGGGAGGTGGAGGCAGCAGCGGATATTGGAGCTGGGAGCGTTTCATATGTAAATGCCCGTGTGTGCAAGTCCAGGCCCCTGACCCCCGGCGCGGTGCCAGCATCCATCCGTGTCACCCCGCTGTGTCTGGGAGAAGGGCCTGGAGCGCATCCTGGTCCTGTGGCTGGGATGGGGGCCGGGAGGTCCTGCCAGATCCCTGGGGATAGAGGATGCTGCTCTGGGATGGACCCTGCCCCGGTGGCTGCTGCCCCGGTGGGTTTGGGGTCAGTGGCTGTTCCATTCGGTCTCCAGCTCCGGTTTCCCAGGGCAGAGGCTGTCGCAGCCCCGCGGTGACACGAGCCTTGGGCTCGGCTCAGGAAACCCATTTGATTACACATTCATTGCCGGGTTCATTTTCCCGGCGGCACGGCCCCAGTTTCGCTTTCTCAGGAGTTGTTGTTTTCTTGGCAGCCGGCTGAAATCCGGCGTCTCCTCGGCCTTCTCCCGTGCCGGTTAATCTCTTGCCTTCATCTGACCTTGTTGCTGCCGTCTGCTTTCCCCAGGGGAACAGGGCTCAGATTTTCCCTGTGGCCACGCAGCAGCGAGTGGATCTGTGCTTGTTCCCGCAGCATCGCTCACGTGCCGAGTTCCCACTGCTCGAAGAGAGGGGCTTAGATGGAACGTGCTGGCCCTGCTGCCGGAGGGGTACGTGGGATGGGAGCAGCATCCAGCCTCGGTGCGTGCCGTGGAGCCGGCGCTGGAGCAGTGCCGCAGCTCATCCCCGTGCCCCGCCGTCGCTGTTTGCTTTCTTCCCATCATGGTTTCCCCTAGGAGCAGCCCAGGCCGGGGCCGCCCAAGGTGGCTGGGTGAGATAAGAGATCCAGGGCCTCCATCTGCCCTGGCCACCACGGGTGGAGGCTGTTGCGGTTCCTCCGGCACCGTCTGCCCATGCCTGGGGAGGAGGCTGCAGCCCTGTTGAGGGATGGGCTGGAGGAAAGAGCTGCCACATCCGCATTCAGGCTGGGATCCCTGCAAGGCTGTGCCTGTCGAGGGAGGCAAAATTATCAGTTTGAATGTGCCAATTAATGCGTGTGCTTTTCAGGTAAGGCCTAAACCCAGGTAACTTCTGCCCTGATCATTCCGGTCCTTTGTGTGACAGTGGGAAGTACAACACTCCCGTGAGTATGACACTCGGACTCTCCCTTGGGATGAAGGCTCGTGGTTAGTTTAAAAATCTTAACTCCCATTTTTAATGTTCTGAAGTGAAATGTTTCCCTATAGCCTGGAAACTGTGAGTTATATTTGGTGGAGAAAGCTTTCATTTGGACTTTTGACCTGTGTGGCTAACTGTTGGGGCTCTTCATTGCAAACACCAAGCTGTAAGTAAGGAATGAAAGGAAGAACGTTGGTCAAGGCATTGAGTGACATGGTCTAGGGTGAGGCTTCCATGCCTGTGGCAGGGAGTTGGAACTGGATGAGCTTTACGGTCCCTTCCAACCCAAACCATTCTGGGATTCTGTGATTCTCTGATTCCATGAAGTGTGCAACGGTCCTGGGAAGAGCTGGAGCTTCCACCCTGCAACTCCTGTCCCCTGCTACACAGAATGAGTAAGTGTGGTTCTTGGTGACTGCATTCATGTGGTGATCAATGTCCCCGTTTATATTAAAATGCTTTGAAACAGTTTTGGGTGTGTTTAACTCAAGGTGTGACCCAAAACCTATAATGCTATGTCTGTACCTGGAAAATCTGGGTATCTGAATGTACGTCAGCTTACAGTATAGCATGGAGGAGTTGGATGTGCACAGTCCTTGCAAAAGCAACAAGATAGATACTCTGAATTCCCTTGGAGTGAAACATCCCAAGCCTGAAGACAGGCAACAAAGTCCATTTCTGTGATAAACGCCTTTTTACAAACAAGGAACTGTCCATGGCAAGCAGCGTGCCAGGGCTCCAGGTGAGAAACAACCTTATTTTGTTCATAAAATGTATGTGATACGATGTAGACTGGGGATATAATTTATGGAGATTACTTAACAGTATATGGAGAACAGGGTGGATGTCTGGTGTGACGATGCAATGCCCCAGCCCCCTCAGACCTCGCAGTGATACCGCAGGAGGGGCTTCCTCCAGGGCCTCCACGAGCAAAACAGAGAAGGGAAAGCTGTTGAAGAGCAATAAATGCAACCAAGATCATTTTCATTATAGAAGAAATTAAACTGTGGATTTACTTTTCAAACCCAGGGCGTTTGTGGAGCCCTCAGTTTCTGAGCAAATGCACATTCAAGAGCTGAGCAAACAAACTTTATTTCTAAAGCAATTACTTAAAGTGGTCCAACTTCTCGGTGTAGGTAAGGCAAATATTAGCCATACAAGAAAATATTGCTGAAGATAAAGTTAATTATACTAACAGGTGCCTAAAGGTTCAGATAACTTATTTAAAGTGTGAGCATGGGAAATGGTGGTTTAGAAGGATGTGTCAAATCCATGCCAGTTAAATAGCTTTTAATCTTGACAGGATTCCCACTGGCTGTAACTAGAACTATAAAGATTAATTAATACTGTGAATATTTACATTTTCACTTGATAGTGGCTTCTAATTGTGTGTATCTGCTAATTAGGTGAGTATAAATGTTAATGAGAGTCGGAATATTTTATTGTACATCTAAGACCCATCTGCAAGGCTTAGAAATAGCGACATTTTATTGGTTATAGCAGCCAGTCTCTTCAAACACTGTTGCTGATGTTGCCTTCAGTGGCACGTATTTACCTCACTCATGATTTAATGATAGTGAAGGTGTCAGATTTACAGGGTTTTAATGTGAAAACGCTCCTTTTATCTTCAGCTGCGCAATGATGTATCCTGCATCAAGTCAGTCTCTCACCCAGCGGGGTACTTTGCACACTCATGGCAATGATGAGGGAAGGATTTGCTTCCAGGTCCAACACCGTGGCACTGCATCACCTCCCCAAACCACAGCACACACCTGACAGGGTGCTGCTCCCCAGCTCCGCATGGATCTGACGGCAGAGCCAGTGACAGGCGCCCGTGTCCCCTGAGCGGGCACTGCCTTGCAGCCGGCTGTGCATGGCTGCGTGGGGAGGCCCCAGCACTCAAAATGCCCATCTCCAGTTCCATGCCCTTCAGGCTTTTTTGAGCTGTTTTCATACGGCAATGAGACAGAGAAGAAGGCTGAAGTGAGGGAGCAGCTTCCTGTACCTGTGTGTCTATCCAGGTACACGAACAATGAAAGGATGAAACTTGTGTCTGCGTCCCGCTCACACTCAGACCTGAATGTGCTTTTAGAGTGTCTCCAGGTAACTAAAAACTGAGCTTCTTGCAGCCGGCCTGCCTTATAGGCCAAGGGGAATGGCTTGAACCTGCCAGAACAGGCGAGACTGAGCTGAGCTCTTAGGCAGAAGCTCTTCCCTGTGAGGGTGCTGAGGCGCTGGCA
>JBCJKH010052080.1:0-45554 GCA_039877255.1 Loriculus beryllinus
CTGTGCGGTAGCTACTACTGATAGAGGTTAAGGGGTGCCCTGCCTGGCGCTGGTGGGAGACAATGCAAGGCACGAAGCTGATATATCTCCTTGTCACTGTCTATTCATATTTTCAGAGTGCTGACCCTGGGGCTATTCCTTTATTATATTGGAAAGCATGAGAGCCTTTATTAAACATAGAGGACACACCCTATGCATGTTGTAGTGTGCAGAGGCAAAACGTGTCTGCCTTAATTGCCCTTTGGTTCCTGAACTCCCTCCATAACATGGGTAGGAGGTTGACAAAGGGGCTGTCAAGGTTGTTTTGCCCCTTTTCTTCTAGGAAAAGCTAATATAATCATTAGAATATATTTAACTGTCTGCCTCTTTCTCGTGAAAGCTCACCGTTGCAGATAAGGTTACATGCAGGAGTCTTCCTGCATGCCAGTTGAGAGTAACAGCAGATAAGTTGGAGCCTGCAGCTAAGATGAGCATGTTGGAGTGTCTGTTTACAAATCAAATATTGGCCTGGCATGGCCTGCCCTGGCAGCAAAGCTGTGCTCGTGCTAAAATTAAAGAGGAGGCTGGAAAGGAAGACATTCCTCATGTTTGGGGCTGGTCTCATTAGTTCAACAGCGTGTACCACTACTGCTCTGCTGGCATGGTAGCCAGCACAACTACAGTAGCACATTGTGCACTGGTGGGTAAGAGCTCAACAATAAGGGACTAGAAAAGACCACTTTCCATAGAGAGGTTTTTAGAAGGCTGAATATTACCAAAATAATTTTACAAAGCTATATAATCTAGAAAGCAACTGAAGTGACTGCCCTTGATCTCCTGCCAGACCTCATGGGGTATTGCTTTCCACAGGCTGCTGCAGCACACTCAGCCATGTTACCCCATCCCATAATTTTTTTTCTGCCATAGCTGGGCTTACTATTTATGCTAGTTTGCAAGTTAAGCATGCTCTCGGGTAGGCAGAGGGAAAAGTAATTTTCCTGTTGCTATGTGGAAGAATGGCCAAATGCTTTCATGTATTTTTGGGGTGGTACAGAGTGTTTAGGCTTTAAATTCTAGCCAAGGGTGTTCAGGTTTCGAAGCCAGCCTCTGTGGCTGGCAGCAGCTCTTCTAGTGTTGTCAGCCCTGCTGCCAGGGACGTTGTGATGTCCTGGAGGGAGCAATATGGCAGCCTCTCAGCCTGAACCTCTCAAATCTATTTAAAGCCAAAGACCTTAAAACATGTTGGTAAAAAGGTCTTCAAAGCACTGGGGCTTTTTCAAGTAAGAAAAGCATCTGGAAATGGGATGTCCTCAGCTTCTTCTCCTTCTCTTATTTCTCCTAGGAGCAGTTAGTCTGCAGAAAGGTGCTGTGTTAGTGCAAATGCCTATTCTTCACACCCAGTGTCCATATTTTGTTTAGCTCCTGATGCATTTTTGTTGGTTATTGGGAAATTTGCTTCTAGCTTCATGAAGGGAGAAGGTGGTTTGCGTTTCTGTGTTTTTCTTGGCATTTTAAATACTACTTGTCTCCTCTGGGATATCGCACCGTATGTGCCTTTTGGTTGTTATTCATAATTTAAAACTCTGTCTTTACAGTAGAACATGTGCAACAGGCTCATCTTTACTCAGTCAACTCTTGTCTGAAGAGCATCTTTGGAGTATCTCTGTACTGAGTAGAGCTCTGTTGTGCTTTGTTAGAGGGCATTGTCTGTCATGCTTCGTGTTCCTTTTTCTCTCCTTTCTCCTTTGGAGTATCTGGGCGATGAAAATCATCATCAGTATTTTGTGTCTTATGCTTTCTGGCTTCAGGGCTCCCTGTATGTTGCTGCTTCTGTATGCTGAGCTGTTTCCATCTCCCCGAAACTGAGCACTGGTGTGTGTGTGACAGTACCTGGTTTATTAGGGAGTGTGTATTAGTTGGTTTCTGAGGCTTCTGCTGCTCCTCAGCTCTATCTTTCATTTATGTTCCCTTACACTCAGAAACTGCTCTTGTGTGGTCACTGACCTGGGATCCTGATCATCTTATCTGCTCCCTTCTCCTTTCTGATGCAGCTTGTTCCTAAACTCTGTTGTCCAGAGTTTTTGGAGAATTCTTTCATGATGCCCCTCATAGTTTGAAAGCCTCACCTAGGAAGTATTACTTCCACAGTAGCTGGTCACTTGCTGGATGTCTTTTCCTAAATAGTGTAGATCTGGTTCCCTGTGAAAGCTCTCCTGGATGCTGCTGCCTCACTGTTCACCTCCATCCCCTTCAGCACTCAGGCAGCTCATTCATTTCTATGGCCAGGCAGCAAGGAGGGCCTGTTTCAGGCTTTTGGAGTGGGCCAGGCTGGCTGAGGACAACTTCTGAACCAAAAAGTCTGGTGGATGTTTGTGTTTCCCATTTCGCCCTTCTCTCCCCACCCATAATACTTCCCTATGTAGCTGTTGCACCCATTGCCTATACCTTGCAAGCTCTTTGAGGCAGGGGTCACCTCGGTTTATTCCTGCTTTTGTTTTGCAGAGCTGCTGTTTAATGCAAGAGGTGTATGCCACTAATGTTTTGAAATCAATTTTTCCCTTGCTCTACCAGTCCTCTACTACTGCTCTCTGCATCTCCTTGCTATGCTTAGCCCTGCATAGCACGTTGCATTCTCATCCAGATGCCATGAGCAGGGATTTAAACACTGTGACTCCCTAAACATTCAGCAGACGAATAACCAAGATTTCAGTTCCTCTTACACCACCTCCTCTTTCTTCCCATGTCAATAGCAAAGCACTGAAGTACTCTTTCCCTCTGTGCCTAAAAATCTAGTTCCCCTTCTGTCGGGCTGAGTGTTTTGCTATGAATCAGTGAAAAATCAGAATGAAGTGTACATTCATACAGGCGTATAGCGGGGATTTACACTCCCACTTCCCTTATTTTAAACAGTGCTGGCTTTTTAAATGTCAAAAAATTTGAATTTTAAGCATTTTAAGGAGAATGAGTTGTTTTGACAAGAGGAGATAGTTTATTGTATAGTATATGTGAAACTGGTAAATGGCATACAACTACAGTGCCCTGTACTATTGTTTGCCTTTACTCTTAATTTATTATTACTACAGATGTTTTTGGTTCATGTTCAGGGGAATATTGTTGTAGATAGTTAAAGTACTGTTAGTAGAGAGTAGCTTATGCAGCTACTTATAGAGCAGGAGTGAAACAAGGCTGGAGCCACTTCTCCAAATACTTGCAGTGCCTGTTTTAGGAAGAATTAGAAAGAAGCTGCATTGAAATTGTGTATCTAGGTTTCTGGAAAATAAGTGCTTTGCTGTGTGTTTAAAAATGAAGTGCATCAGTCTAGTACCTGGAGTTACCACATTGTTCAGATGCTTGTGCAAAAGTCATCCTTGCAAAGGACAGCTCTAATGGCTTTTTTTAGCTGCTAAATCCTGATGTCTTGGACAGAGCTGGTTCAGTTGAACTGAAAATTTAGCTATAAAATATAAGGCAGAGACTTAGGTGCAAACTTTCCTGTAGGGCCATTAGAGTGAGCAGACCTCATTGGGGCAGCAGACCTCTGCTGTGTTGTATTTGATTACCTGTGATTTTCATAAGTAAGCCTAAGAAGTAGCAGGCAATTAACTGTGTTCCAGGGCCAGCAATTATCTTTGAATAAAAGAACAAGAAACCATGTATCACCTGTGTTAGTTGGTGGTTCTACTTTCCTCTATGCATTCCAGTATTTGTGAGGATTATGGGTATTTCAGTTTTCAGGTCTGTGCCACTAGAGAATCAGTTATTGCAAAACGAGTGGAACAGTGTAAACTTGCTGGTTTTGATTACACTTCTTTTGTTTTCCCTTTATAAGAAGTGAAAATGTATTCTAATTTTATTAATAATGAGGCTGTGCGATAAACTTCAGACCTGGAGAGCTTGCTGGTGACTGAATACACACTGCAAGGCTGTGAAGGGAAACTCTTACCTCTCTTTGTAGGAGGCTCTGAATGCAAGTAGATGGAAGCAAAGATTACTCTTGAACCATGTTAGGTGTAGTTAATTTATTTAACTATGGCTGTTCTTCTTGAATTGTTCCAGTCATCTTACTTGTCAGTTTTGAAGGAGCAATAGAATGACACTTAAAAAGCAATTTATAGTCTGCAAGCTGTCAGCTAGCACTCAGCAGTCATGCTCTGAATTGTTTTGTGTGGGTATATAGGTCAAATGATATTAGCATAGTGCATCTTTTGCAATCTTTATTTCTAGTTTAGATAATTACATTCAAAAGTTTGTGGTTTTTTGTAAACATCCTCTTAAACCTTACATCTCAGATTAATGCATGAGTTGGATATAATGCTGGCATAATTTAAGCTAGACTTGGACATCTCTTAGCTCTTGGTAAATATGTGCTTAACAGAATTTCACAATAATCTCTTTAACGTCTGGGGGGGTTTAATAACTTAGTTTTGAGTGTTTGAAATATCTATACTTTTATGATGTATCTAAATGGTTTGGTAGCTGCTAGACAATGTGTCTTACCACAGAGTTTTTCAGCACACAAAACCCCTTTGCTCCAAGGTTCATGTTAGTGCAGCTGGAAGATTTTGATGGTGCTAATTGTTGCTGTTTACGAAGCTCTCATCTGCCCTGGCTAGCACTGTAGAGACTTTTACTGTAGATTTTATTTTAACCGAATTCTGCAGCTCAAAGTAACTCAGATACTTGAAGGTGGTTTTCTTGCTCTACCAGGATCTCTGCTCCTTGCTCTAAAGTGTATACAACTCATATTCTTTGTCTGATCCCAGGTTTGAATTCTTGAGTCCTACTTCAGCCTCCTCTGCTTCTTTCGCTGCCTAATTCCTACAGCAGGGACTAAATAAGGTTGTTCTTATTCCTCGCCTCTCCATGAAAATAGCCATACAAAACAGGAGATGTAGACTAGGAAAAACTTGTATTCTCCAGCTATTGGGATGACTTTAACAACTTTGATTATAGCTGTTACAACTAAAGTGACCGAGCTGCTCCATGTGTTATGAACCTGCTGGTCTGCATTCTGGTGCAGGAGTTCTACCATGCCAGCAAAATAACTGGGGAGGTGAGGTAGGTGACATGCACTGATAGCTTGAGAACAAGTTTTGTACGAGGATATCCAGCAACCCAGCCCATATATCTGTAAGCCTCCATAAATGCAGGTAGCAATTCCTTCCTTTCAGGGAAGTAGCCTCAAAGACTAGGTGTTTAGAGGATGAACCTTCCCTTCCATGTCTGGTCCACAGCAGTGCTGTCCCTTAGTTAGGACCGCTGGGAAGCCTAGGCATAGCATACCTCTTGGCTTTTGAATTGGTGGATGAACAATTTAAAAAGGGGGAAAGGAAATCCTGTGAATATAACTCAAGTAAAATGCTTCAAGCTTTTTATAGGGTTTTTTTTTCTGGTTATAAAGAGATCGAAGATATTCATGAAGTGGTTGTTAAGGACTTATCTCCTTCCTGAAAGCTTGTCATCTTGAGTCTTGTGCACAATAGAGGGAGAGTCTCAGATGTGATCTCCATCTCAGTACTAATATACTTTATTTTTATCTGTACTAATCTATGAACTAAATCCACATTACAGGATTTTCCTCTATGATCCCCTCTATCATTTTTCAATAGTTACAAGCAGATCTAGAGGAAATGCTTAATGTTAGAATATGGGACAATTGTACCAGGGAAGTTTTGCTTGAGAATCAAGTGGTATCAAGCAGTATCAAGCACTGACTTGGCTCTGTTTCTACAATGCACCAGCATACCTATACCAGAGGGAAAATTTTTCATATGTGTGGCTTCTTCATGAAACTATCCCTGTGCTCTTGTTGAGAAATTTCTTGGAACTTGTAATTATTGACCTGTTCTAAAAGATGATTCAAAAATTGATTTTTAGTCTGACAGATTTCCATTACAGTTGCAGGTTTCCAACTTTACAGAAGGCATTTTTTAAATGAAGAATCTATTATTATGCTAAAACTAAAAATATCGGATGAGCACCAGCCTCCTAGAGCAGTAATGAAGCAGCTTCGAGACTTTATTAGCTACAGAAAATAGGATTTAAAAGTCTTTTGCACACACATGTGCACACATACACAGAGAAAAGAGTAAAGTGTAGAGGAAGAAATACAATTCTTCCTGACAAACCTTTCAATTGAAAAGAAGATGTTCCTGGTAATGATATAGAGCTAGCAAAGTTGGAAAGACTGAGAGGTCAAGGGGGAAAGGAAAAAAGTAACCGTTTCCTTTCTGGTTTTCATGTCACTAAGCAGGACATTGCAACTTGCACTGTGTGGCTGAGCAGCAGTCTTCCTGAAGGAGACCATAGGAAAGTGTCAAAACTGCCAATAAAACACGAGTTGTATTTTAATACAGAGCTGTGAATGAAGCAGAAAATCCATTCTTCATCCCTGTGTATTTTCCAAGCATTCTTTAAAAATTTGCTGTCTCCCTTGCTGTTTGTGTAGTCTATCATTTAATCAAAGTTGGGCAGTGGATGCTCACTGGATAGTAATGATTTTATGGCTTGCTCTTTTTTTTTGTTGTTGTGGGTTTTTTTTGGGGGGTTTTTTTTGCTTTTTTAACTTCCCTTTGGCGAACTACAAATGGGATCGTGGAAGCAGTGGAGAGTGTTTCCACTTAAACTGGCTGCCTCAGTGCGAGAGGAGGCAGATGAACACGAGCTAAGTGTTGCTGCTGCTTCCTACTACGTTTCACAACACCCATCTGCCAGCCCTGCATGTGATCCTTCCCTCACGCCGAGCCGCAGAAATGTTCTGGTAGCCCGTCTGCCCAAGGAGGAGGAAGGGGGCCCCACCAGTGCCCACAAGGAGATCCTGGGAACGGGGATCAGTTGCATTAAACAGCAGTTGCTGCCTTTAAGGGCCCGTCTGTGTGACAGTGCTTTTTAATTTTGTGGAAACCAGGATGGGTTCTGCATCAGGAGTGCTTGCATTAGTGCTAACCTGAGTTCTTAAACTCAGGCATTATCAGAAACTGCTTTTGGAGTTACACCTTTAGCATGGTGAGAGGGGAGATTAATGCTGTATTGTAGCAGATATTGTGCAGTGCTTAATTACATTCAGATAGTGTTGCATAAATACTTATTTCTGTGTTTTCAAACTTGTTTTCATTTAATTTAGATGAAGGGTGAATCGAAGCTGCCAATTTGGTCATCTCTACGTGATTCGTTATTTCATAATACCTGTATCATATTCCCTTTCGATCCTTTCCAAACTGAATTATCCTGCTCCCTTTAATCTCTTTGTGAAGGAGGCCACCCATGCATCTAATAAGTGGTTTGTTGGGGTTTTTTTCCTTTCTCTAAACATTTCAAATACTTTTTTTATTTTTTTAACCTTAGAGACTACTTAATGCCATTTGTCAGCCTTGATATGAAGATTTCTTTTTTTTCATCCCATAATTCCTTAGTGTAAGGCGCATTAATCTTTCTTCCCTACCACACACTGAAGAGATTCTTTCCTGTTTAGGGTGTAATGTGGTAACACGAAATCAGACCAGAACTTTTTCCTTGTTGCATTGAGTACCTGGGCTAACCTTGTAGCCCAAAAATTTCTTTTGCGATTTCTTCTATTTTCAGAGCTTCATTAGAATATGGTTAGTGACTTTTTTCATCTTCCATTGTATGAATTTTTACTTGAAGGAAAGAAAGTCCTGATGCTGATCTTCATCTGTAGTGGTTTACCGTGCTGCTTACACTTGTTGGATTCCTCTAAACTGTTTTCTTTAACAGCTAACCTTCTTCCTTCTGTAAATTATGCTAATTATACTTTGTGATTTCTTTGATTTAGCAGATTTAAGGCAAAACCTTTTAAATGTTTTTCCTGAATACTAATATGGTTTTAAAGCGTTTAGTCCTCTTTTTCCCTTACCTTTTTACTTTATATATGTAGTGTGTGTGATTATATACATATAAATATAAATACACAAATATAAATATGCATATAAATAGTCCAGCAGTATTATCTGGAAATACTTTTAAACACATGTGGTATGTGGAGTTAGTTACAATAGTTGTAGTTATGGTTGCATGGGATGTTCTACCTGAGACCTACCATCGGTTGCTTTATAACTTTTGCTTAATTTGAAACACTGAAGTTGAAACAATCCAAGTTATCTCTTCTTTAGTACAAATAATCAACTTATTTTTTAATTGAGTGTTTCAGATGCTCCATAATGAGAACAAGGTAAATAGAGACCTAGTGTTTGCTCTTGGCACTGTAGGAGGGATGTTGGCTCAGGCTGAAGGATAACTCCGCTGTCAAGTAACAAGTCCAGCTTGTGCAGTGGAGATTACTTGTTGGTAAAAGTTTTGCCCCTGTTACTCATGACACACTTCCTTAATTGTGCAGCAAGTTGAGGACTTTCAGGAAGACAAACTCATTTGGCTAGAGGAATTGAACGCTGCCATGGCAAACTGAATTCTGCACCTCTTGGTCTCTGGTGCTGAGCACACCGTTAAAACAGAAGTTGCTATCGGTTACTTAGAGTGTGCCTTGACTTCAGTTTGTCTTGTGATAAGTCTCAGGTCCCTCTTGCAGAAGTGCTGTGTTCTTCTTGCTACCAGAAATGACTTTGAAGCTGCTCTTTGAACACACAGACGTGCCGAGTGCTGTGGAAAATCAAGCCCTTGGTGTCCAAATTGGTCACTCAATTAGTAGTTCCTTTGTCAATTTTGTCTTTGTTCTCTGTGGTTCAGATTTACATTCTTAAAACCCTGGTAATGCCACCTAAACAGAATTGTATTATAGGGTAAACTTCTTAATAGTTTTGAACATTTGGATGCAACTGTAAGTTCCCAGGAGAAGAATTCACTCCAGGGTTTGTATGGGATGTGGTAAATAAGCCAGAGTTATTGTTTTCAGGCGCTGCCTTTCTGGTGTGTGCAAACAATGACTTCAGCAGCTTCCAGACTTATTTTTCTGATTCTTCCAGACTATGGCCATGGTTTCGTGAACAGTAAACTGAGTATTGGAGGGTCTACAAGATGAAAACCACCATCACCATATGCTGCAGTGTATTGAGCCATCGCAAAGTGGCTTTGCCTATTCAAATGTCTTCACAAGGTTTTGGAGGAAGAACTGTTCTGGCAGACCATGTGCTGTTTTGGGTGCTCCATGTTCATGCTGCTCTGCCTTTACAAGGGACCAACATGTTCTGACCTTCTTTTTTTCGTGGGAATGGGTGAAGTTGCCATGTCTGAGTTCTGACTGGTGGCAGTGGTCCAGACAGTCTGCTCAGCCTGGGAGGTGTGCTGGGTGACCTGGGGCCAGGCTCACCTGACCTCCACACAGGTGATGCAGCGTCATCCCATTGCATCTTTCAAAAATGACTGCTTCCTCAGGCATTTATTAGGGGCTTCTTCATGTTTAATTTTTTGTACAGCCATGCTAGCTGGGCCCGTTGTTGGAGATGCGTTTTCTACCAATGAAAAGACTAAGCCAAACTGAAGATACTCCAAAGACCCTTTTGGTATCGTTTGTTGTTGGCAGCTGGTGGGGCTGCAAGAACAGTGGTGGCTTTGCGAGGTCCTGTTTCACACATAGAAGTTGCAAAATGGCAACTGTGCTTGTACTGCACGACACACTGGGTGTCACACCAGGCCAGTTTGAGCTGCATTAATATAATTAATTGAAAATTGTCTTTTTCTTGTGGAGTTAATTATAGCAACAGAGTACTTGAACTGTGCAGATCATGTTAATGGTTTCATCCAGGCTTGTTATCTGGAGTGATGTCCCCTCCTTTCCTTACGTGTCTCTTTTCTTTTTTCCAAACCCATCTTTCCTCTTCCGAATCAAAAAGCCACTTGCACTAATAACTTCTTTCCTTATATTGTTGCCTGACTCCCCCTCCACCCCTTTTTGTTAAATTACCCAGGATGCTCAAGGTCTTTGCAGCCGAAAATTTCCGCATGGTGTTCTACTGAATGATCCTAATCCTCCTATCTCTTTGCTTCTGCTATTTGCGATTTCTGTTGTGTTGTCTAATTTTAACTCCTAATCAATGTGACAGGAGTCATGGAAACAAGGGTGATGGTCTAATGGATTTGCTCTACATGAGTAGAGAAAATAACTTCAGGTTCTATAGCGCTACTGTGAAGTTCCGATCACTTTAATGCATGTGTGAGAGAGAAACAATATGGATAACTGTGCTTACGGACCAGATGTCTTGAGACTAATTTGCTTATGGCGTAGGGCAGAAATCCTACAGCACCATAAGATGATGTGTATGAAATAGTCTGTTCTGAAAGCGCAGAAAACAACTGCTCTGCTTTGTTCAAAGGTGCTACTTCTAAACCTGTGAAATCTGTATGAGAACTGGGATATTTTAATGTGTGCTTTGAGCTCTTGGCTCTACTGAAGAGTAATGTTTCCTTGTTTCTTTTTTTCTTGTAAAGCAGCCTCAATTTGTGGGGCTTGGTGTAGGGTAATGCTGTTTATAATGAAGTCAGAATTGGCTTTTAGAGCTTGATGAATGAAAGTCCACAGTATAAGACTGCAGCTTTTTGTGAGAGAGACATCTGTGCTATAACAAGAGCAGGAGACCCAATTTGGACAACTGCTAGAAGGAGAGCTCAAGAAAAGGAAAGACTTTTTTTTTTTTTCCAGCTTAGATTAAATATTTGTACAAATAAACTTTTCTTTTCAGCTGCTCATCAGAATTGCTGCTGCACCACCAACTTGGCTTTGAATTTTGTTCTGATTGCCCAACAAGGCTGTACATGAAGAGTGTTACGGAAGAGCAGCTTAAACAAAACATGTTTGTTTTGCAGCAGAGCTAGAGGCTTTGGGCTAGAGAGGAAAAAAAATGGGGCTAGGGAAAAGACTGTGAAGAGAAACAGGAGAAAACTAAGGATGTGAATAGAAACTGGCTATTGCAGTAAATACAAGTGAAGCAGGAAACACATGCAGGAGTTCAGTTGTATGTTTGAAAGTGAGTTACAATAGAGGATCTGGCTTCTAAGACAGTTGTAATGACTTCTCCCAACTGAATCAGCTGGGTCACTTGAAAGTGTTCTCACCCATGAAGCTTGTTCCTCACATGCACACATACATATACCCCAACTGCAGCTGAAACTTTACTAGTGTGTTTTAAATACAGCCTGGCTAACTGTGTGTGTGGTTGATCACACTTGAAACCTTGCTGCTTAAGAACGATGGTGATGAGAATACAAGCATCCAGTAAGAACAGTGCTGTGGAGAGCAAGTGTCTTTAACCTAAGAGGATTTTTTCTCATTTTGGTTAAAGAAAACTCCAAATGTTTATGGAAACTTCTCATAAATCTGTTCAGTAAAGCAGTTCTTTTAAGAATATGGGAACTGAAATCACTTGGAGTAAAGCCCAGATGGACAGTGTCTCTGATGCGGCTCAGGAGAGGGTTAAGGAGCAGCATGAGTGGAGAACTGGTGAAGATGGGTGGGATGCTCTGTGTGCCATCCTGAGCTATTCCTGGTTAATAATAGCAAAGGAACCTTTTGGCTCTTGGGCTTCTTGGAGCAGATGCAAGATTAGTTGATTGAGAAGTTTCTGATGACTGATCAGAAACATGCTGAAAGTAGTAGTTTTTTGAGGAAAATATAGTATCTTTAAAAACTTTTGTGGCTTCAGCTTTAAAGCATTTCATTTCTTGAAGCTGATGACATTAATATGTATGTCTTAATGCAAAGGTATGCTTAGCTCAGAATATCAATCTGATATGGAAATAGCTTACAAAATATTGATTAATAATTATGTAGCAGAGTTCTGTGGTACCTCTGGTGTTCCAGTTTTGATCTTTTCCTATATGATTAAGGATGACAATGAAATTCTGTGATATTGAAGCAATGCCTCTTTAGGCTAGAGTGGCATGAGCTGGTGGTCTGCACAGTCGGAAAGTAACAAAAAATTTGTCTAAACTAACTAAAGACTGTAGCTCACATTGTAGTATGATCTGCTTTGTAGTATAGCAAGGCTGTTGAAATACTGTAGGGACGAAGAAATTGCTTTATCGGACTAATGAACTCTGTAGTATCCTATTTCAAGTAAACATCTCAGAATGAGCTCTAAGCCAGTGGCTTACTTTGCTTTTCGTGTTTTAAAACCCTGACCTCCACCTGAGGTTTTGCTCACACACTGATTTCGGTGGAGGCACAATTACCACTTAAGCTGTCTATGGAAGAAGGCTTTCCTCAAATCACATGCGGTGACTCTCCAGCTTCTGTTGGAAGTACGGCTGCAGACCTGCAAGACCTTACAACTCTCCTACTAGTCTGTGCCAACATTTCAATTGTCTTGAAAGGCTCTTCCACAGCCTTTTAATTTACTTGAATCCTCTGGAGCATCCCTGCCTCAGGAATATTTAGCAGATTTCAGGGCAAATTTTACTTTAGGTAGTTTCAAATTGTCAGACCTGAGCCGTGGCAGACAGATTTAGTTTTTAGGGGATTGAAAAGGCAAACTCTGAGCAGGCTAATCTCTATTTGTAGAAGGAGAGGACAATTAAAAAGTTGCCTATGAAAACAAAACAGTTGCCAACTACACTTATTAGAACCTGTACAAGAAAGATATGGAAATTCTGCAGTTGGAAGTAGTAGTGCGGTGCTTTGCCTTTTAAATACCTGGTTTGAAACATTACTTTTGAAATGTCTGTGCAATTTCTATTTTAGTAGGTGGTAAAGATTGGAAATTATACTGGTGGAAGTTGTCATTAAATTTGGGCATATAAACTGCAATTTATCTTAAAAATGTCTTTGTATTATAGTAAAAGTATATGGTGCAGTAATAAATTATAATTTTGAGTTCTTAATCTCGTGAGGATGTAGACTCTGAATTTTACACTTTTAGGGACCGGGGTTTTGTACATACACAGTTGTTGGTTATACCAAATGGGAATGTACTGCAGTGAGAAGCTCCACAGATGTGTTTCTATGCCTACTGCTTTCTTTCTATCCCTGCTTCCTTGTTTCGTTACTTTCCCAAAAGGGGTTCTTCCATTTCATACTGACATTTTGCCCTAAGAGACTGACCAAAGGGAAGAATGACATGTCGGTCACAGAAGATATTGCAAGTTTACTTTTTCACTTCTTGGTGTAAATAGTGAACTTTTCCAGCATCATTTTAATTCTTGTGACAAAACATTTAGGATGCAGTAAGCCACAATGATGTACTTGTGTTCTGTGCTAGTTACTGCCACAGTCACATTACTTCTCATTAGGAAGAAAATAAATTACATGCCGTAGGAATTTTAGGAAGATACAACTGTGGGTATGGTTTTTACTGTAATATTCTGGCACTTAGGTTTTCCTAAAAAAGTTACTGTCTCTTGCCCCTTCATCACAACGTATGCCAAATAAAGTCACTTTATTTGGATTTCTTTTGCCCTATGTCATATGATCTTACCCCTTCCCCTCTAACTTTCTGCCAAAGGACAAATTGCATCTTTCAAACAATGATAAAGAGACTCTTGTACACGTGGCTCCTCTGGAATAGGTCTTTGGAAAAACTGCTAAAATAATTGTGGAACAGCTCTTGATGTACTGGTTATTCTGGTTAACCTCTCTATATAGACAAGCCACCTCTAAGAGAATGACATTTTTATATGGGGCAGGGGAAAAAAAGACAAACCCAAACAGCGGCAAAGTTACACGTATGTGCTTTTGGGATGCACGGAAAGGTTTTATTCCAGATTTGCTCTTCTCTGATTCTTCCTGCCTCTGCTTTAGCCCACTCTGAGGATTGGCGACTTGGAAGCTTATGACTTGCAGTGCCATGTGACTTCTTGGAATTATGTTGTATATTTTCACATTCATGAGGTTTTACATGCAGATTGTCTGATGTGAGAGAGAAAACAAGCAACGTGTGCTTGTTCTTCCCAGAATAGTCAACATTTCTTCCTTATTGGAGTGGATGCCTTGAATGGTTTATGTTCTGATAAAATTATTACGTGTTTTACTAGTTTAACAGGCTACTTTTTGTTAATCTGTTTTGAAATTGAAACCTGTCATTTCTTTTACCTCTTCATAGGTGCTGGACAGTTTGTTAGCACAGTATGGAACAGTGGAGAACTGTGAGCAAGGTATGGTTCTGCTCTCAGATTGCTTTTAAATTTGGAGTGGGAAGTGAGCACACGCTGAACATCTTTTTGTTGCTTTTTTCTCTTTAGTGAACACTGACACGGAGACTGCAGTTGTAAATGTAACATATGGCAATAAGGACCAGGCTAGACAGTAAGTTTTTCATGTACTTGTTACTGTTGTCTCACTTGCATTTTGGGATTCATGTTGTGATTTTATATGCAACTTCTCTTCTGATTTATGTATTGATAAAATGATCATGTAAGCATTAACTTTTAAGACAGTCTCTTAGTCTTCCCCTCACCAAGCCTTATGTGTTTTATCCTTATTTGTTATGTTTTATTATTTTCCCACACTTTGCTTAAAAGTAATAACTTTGAAAAGTGAAATTTGGGTAAAAATATTTGATGGGGAAGGGCAGAAAGTTAGTGATGTGACAGTGACAGATTATGGGAGTTATTGTTTAATGATTTTTAACCATGTTTTAAAAAGCTTTGTGATGCTCTTTTATAGTGTTTGTTATTCTGTGTGTCTGCATTCTTTCCCTGTTTGTTTGCTGTTTTGCTACAATTTTCCCTGAAGAAATATTTTCTTAATTAGAAAATATAATGCTGCTTCCAAACACAAAAACAGATCATAATCTGAAACCTAAAATAATTTATCTGGTTTTTTTGAACTTTGGGCTGCATATTTTATGTTTGCTTATATCTTCAGTAATCAGTAACTTTCAATCTAGATATAAACATTGAAAACCATAATGCTTTACTGAATGGTTGCATATCACTTTCCTTCAAACCTCCATATTATATATTATGCTATAGGTTTCATTTTCATTTTCCACCACGGGTAGAAAAGGGACTTGTGTGCTCCTTCATTTTAAATCTGGTGACACAAACATTTCTTCCCTGTCTTCCTGGTTGTAGCATACTAAACAAAACCAAGCCCACCAACTAGCCTATAATGATCTTTTTATCTTTGAAGTTTCTGCCACCTTGTGGCTAACTGAGATCGGCAATTAAGATGCAGAGTGTACTTATGGTATACATTAATTCAAAATTACAAATGAAATTATATTTGTACATATAATTAAGTAATTATGACTTCTGTGTAACTTGGATGCAACATATGTATTTAATCTTTCAAAGTGTTAGGTTACTTGTTATTCTAAACAAATGTGATGGGAAACTTGTGTCAGTGGTGTCTCCTGTGTACACTGGAGCTGGAGGAAGCAATCTTTAGTGAATCTAAATTCACTATTTAACTTTTTTCAAAACCAGAATCATTCAACAGGTTCTCCAGGTTCTTTTGGTTTTAATTCTGTTGTTCAGTAATGACAAATGTTGGATTTTTAGGTCTGAAGAAACTTGTGGTGTAGTGTTAAAAATTAATGCTCCATGTGCCAGTTCCTTCTTTGAAAGCGTAAGAAGGAAGTACATAAAATACTATGGAAAGAAGCATGATGTGTATTTTTGAGCTGTCTGTCATCTGTAGTGTGTGTTCCTGGACTTGTGCAGTCCATTCTGAAGACAAAACCAACAACGTACAGTTTCTCTACCTTCAAACTCTACTTGTTAATTATGAAGGTCAGTCCTGAGGAAATGCTGAGATAAGCCAAGGTTTTGCAGAAGTGTTTGAGATGTGATTTCTCACGCAAAACAGAGTTTTGTGACAATAACTGAAAACATCTTTAATCTGAAGCAGGTGAATTAGCATCCAGCGTGAACTGTTGGATGGGGTCCTGAAGGCTGAATGGTGACTTAGTTTGCCTTGGAACAGGCAGGGCAAATGGAAGAGCCTTGATTTGCTACTGCGAATGGTTTGATATGGACACAGTTTTCTAAGGGGATGAAACCATTTTCTGTACAGATTGTCTGGGTCCAGGATGCAACCTTGCAATCGTTTAGAAACCCCTAAGAGAAGTGGCTTGATAGAGGTTTTTTCTAGTAAGAAACAAAGGAATTGCAATGGAGCATCACTACAGGACCTGTGCATGTGTGTATTTCCATAGTGACTGTGGTGGTGTTTCACATGAATGGTTTTTCCAGCCGTGACCTAGCTTTTCTTTGCGGACCTGGCTGTGGTGGACAGCAGTGGCTGTGGAGGAGGACTGGTATGCAAGAGCTTATAGCTGATAAAAGCCAATGTTAACTACCATATGCAGTGCAAGGAATATTGAGAACTGACTATATCAGAAGCTGCTTAGAATTGTTTAGAATCAACAGCTGATAACAAGCTTTGTATTTTGAAAATTAGCTGTGTAGGGTACCTGATGCTTTTAACCATGACTTTTGGAGCAAGCACTGTGATGTGAAGGTGTCTGTGCTACCACATACAGTAGGTTCCCAGTTCTAATTATGTCTTTTGCGCACTTTCTGCGACACATACTAACCTCAGAGTTAGTGCTGGCTGACGAAACAGGCAAAGTTGGCTACTTCCCTGCTGAATAGACTGTATGGCACTGCTGTGCCTGTTGGATTGTGTACCAGCAGTGCTGTGTGGTGAAGGTGCTCAAGCACAATCTGGAGATAGTTTTGATAAGCAGTTCTAAACAAGTGTGGTATGCATTGCTTGGAGGATGTTACTTTTGAACAGAACTTTAGGTTCCACCCAGCTGGGAAAGTGAGCTGTCTTGCAAGTCCAATTGTTGTGGCAGAGGTGTGCTTTTATCTCTAGGCTGGAACTGCAGTTGTTGTATATTCAGTACAGGGCTGCATCCAAAATCAACTTGGAAACTGGAACTGGTGAAGAATGCTGCAGTCCTTTTGAGAAGCACATCTTGGACAGAGCATGTAGCACCCAAAATCTAAGACAGTTACTGGCTTCTAACTAGAATGAAGGTCAGTGGCTTTGACCTGTCACAGTGATGCCTCTTTCCTAGCTGGACAGGCATGAGGTTGTCTCGGCAGCAAAAGCAGGATGCTGCTCCTTTTCTTTGAGGCCAAGAAAGGGAGCCAGCATGGCTGGTAGGTTTGTGGAGAGAGGTGTAGCAAGCACAGAGCCATGCACAGGCCTGGGAAAACCATCCTTTGCTCTCTGGGACTGTGATCAGTGAGAAGAAGGCTGAGTCTGCCAACCGGAGCAGTGATCCCATTCCTCCTCTCCTCTCCTGGAAGTGCTTGGGAGGATGAGGGAGCTGCTCCAGCTCAGAAACTATGTATGCTGCTGTCCTTCCCAGAAGATGGAGGGGGGCTTATGAAGCATGTGCATCTTGCTATGGCACGCAATTACTGAATGTTGTGGTGAGTTATGGAATATTTGGAAAAGTTCAGAGGAGAAGCAGCAGAGCTCAGGGCCCATTGTTTGGTTTGAACACACAAACAGCTACATGTAGGTACTGGGGAAACTTGGGACCTGCTTGCCAAATCTCACCCCCACTTTTCACAATATTGATCCCTAACTGCAACCAACAGGATGTGCTGACTGTTTCTTTGTGTTGTGCTGGCACCTCAGTTATAGCTGTTGTATTCAGAAGTCACACCACTTTCTCTTTCCCTCCCCAAAATGTTCCAGTCTAGTGTTTGCTACAGGATTTAACCCCATCCAAGATTTCAGAAGGGAAATTTTGTGCAAGGCTGGCATCACATATATACGGACTGGGTGTATATTGGCTTAGTATGGGTCTGGGTGTTTGGGTTTTATATTGTTTTTTTAGCTCGGGAACGAGATGTGCGTGTTGGTTGTACCTCACAACTAGTGACGTATTTTACATGAATATAAGGAGCTCGGGGTGCGTGCATTACTTTGAGTGTTAACACACTAGTGGTCAACTTGTAATTAAAATACTTGCAAAAAGAAAAGTATTCTTTTCCTCCACCTTTTCAATGGAGCACAAAGCTGCGTGCACATGTGTATTCTTGATGAATAAGAGTTCACGTAACTAATACTTTTACATACCATTGTGGGTCAGGGCTAATGTTGCCATAGGAACGATAATACTGAAAATTCAGTGGCGTACGGTTATAAGCTTATTTTTTTTTATTTTCAGAAATAGTAACGAAATTTTAATTTCATTATTTTAATATTAATGAATGTTTTTATTTAACGTACAGAAATGTTATTATGCCAAAGAAAAATTACCCTGTATATCTGTCTTCTCAGTATGCAAATGCATCTGTTCAGGGAGGAAAAGAGAAAGGTGGTGTACGTACAAGCTGCATGTGGGAGTGAAATATGTTCTCCATCTAGTGCTTAGTGTCATTACACTATCAATGGATGAATTATTTCCAGCACAAGACTCAGTGCTTTTACTGTATTCATTTATCTAAGGTGTTCAATCTCCACTAGCATCCAAAAGGGAAGGCTGGGCAAACATTCTCTCACAGGGAGCTCGGGAGAGGACACTGGTGAGATGTCACTTTGATGAGGTGACTGATTTAGAAAATACTTGTTTAAAGGTTTAATTTTTATGTAGTGATCCTCTTCTAAGCAGGCATCACGTGTACATAAGCCAGACTACCATACATCTTAGCAGAACATAGGCAGTAGCTGCTGCAGTCCCTTAATGAATTTAGATTTTTAGTTACTTTTTCTCCATCTTTGACCTCCTTGAGTGACTCTGAGGCTTTTAGCCGCAGCGTAAAAGATGATTTGTGGGTTGTTTCGGTAGGTACCAGTAGTGCCCTCTGTCAGGGGTAACCTGCACAGCCCTTACCAACTTGTGGTCATGGAAGAGGACTCCAGCCCTGTTTGGGAAGGCAGAGAGGTTTGCAGAAAGGCAGAGGTAGTGTTGCTGTGGTGTGCCAATGTGAGTGTATGCTTTACGAAAAGAGCTGGATTTAACATGTATTTGGTGGATTGTGAGAGTGATGATTGCTCTGACTGAAACCAGTACCACTACTGCAGTGAGGAACCAGTCACTTGCTTTCCTCTTAGGTTCAGCCTATAAGATATAGAGAACTCTGGCTCAGAGAGTGAATTGCTAGTTTCCTTTAGAAATGCCTAGACAAGTGATAGTACTATACTGTAGTACCTCTAGTATCTAATTAGAGCAGCGAACTCTAAAGCAGATTTGCCTTCAAACACTTTCCCCAAACCAGTCCATCCCATACTGTTATTTTTCCATGTTATCATATGGCTTTGGTGGCCAGGGATTTTTCCTTGCTGACATAATTGATTTTCCACAATGGCAAAATTCTCAGTTGGCTTTGAATTTAAGGTACTGACAGTCATCTAGAACAGTTTAGCACTTCCTAAATTGTTCTTAAGTAGAACAATTCCAACCTTTTTCCAGGAAAGGTATGGTGCATATATCCATATATCTATGTATCTATACACCTGTGCCAGCTGTTCCTTTATTTGTTGTGAAAATATGATTGGTATGCCGGTTGGTTGCAAACAAAAAGCCTTATCTTTCCTTCCCCTATTGCTTCTAAGGAAGAGTGAGAAATCTCGTGCACTGATTTAATATAAAGTTTTGTGATAATGCTGGGATTCTGGTCTAAGACATTCTTAAGTCAAAGGAGACTGAAGTGTTTTGGGAAAGAAGCAATGTCTGAACTTGTCAAATGAAAGCATGGAAGGGAATGAGTTGGGATGGATGTCAATCCAGAGCTTACCAGCATGTTCACAAAAGTGTTGGTGCTCATCTTTCCAACATCTTGAGGTTTGGTTCCAAAAGAAACAGGGCTTGTGCAACTGCTTTGTCTGGTGGTGCCATTTCCTTCCCTGGCAGCAATTCAGCTTTTTGGCTGATTTCAGTAAAACTCAACCCAGAAATAGAGGTCTCAGTTATTTGCAACCGCAAGAACTTAGTACGTTCAGGCTGCATAGAAAGAGAAGGCTCCAGACCCCTTTCCAAGATAGGATCTCCATGGAGAGAATCTTCAGTAAAATGCCTTTCAAGCATTAGAAATCTCTGCAGAAGCTAACACTTGAGAGACAAACCCATAAGAACACAATCCTCACAAGTCTGGCTGCTCACTGCCCTTACTGTTTTGTAAACATTACTTTCTGTAAAATAAAATGCTCTTCAAAGTCCATAGAGTAAAAGTTAGAAAATGTCAGCTCTGAAATAGCCTCAGCAGATTTTAATCCAGCTCTCTTTTGCCATATGCTGTAAGAGATTCTTCTGTTGTGGGAGCAATTACGCTCTTGCTCTGTTCCCAAAGGGCCTGTGTCTCATTTGGTGAACAGAAGTATTGAATGAGCAGTGATCAGTTATTCAATATTTTGCTTTCCTTGTTGTCCATTGGTGTTGCCTTGGGCCTTATTTATTATCAGTCCTTATTAAACACCGCTTCAAAGACACAAATTTCTTGTTTGCTCATGAGCTTTTTACTGTCTGACTAGAATATTTAGAGGACACTGGTCCAACCCCTGGGAGTTGAGGGATGTGTTATCCTCTGTACCATATACTACTTCTTACCTGCAAAGCTGCTGCTTGGCTTCGACAGCTGCTTGAGACCCAGACTGCCAGATGGGACACTCAGGAGATGAATAGTACTTGTCACTGGCTACCCTTGAAAATTTAAGTGATTGGCTAGTGTCACCCTTTATCTCTGCAGCAGAGGTAGGAGTAAAAGTGTTGCTGAGGGCCATGTTTGGTAAACTGCCAGTAACCACCTGCAAATGTGTGTCCCCCAAACGGAGGTACTGAGTTAAGGTTCTTGCTGTAGAGCATATGGTTATTGGAGCTTTTTAATGAAGATGTTGATAGGTTCTTAATGAAAGATGGGCACCTCCTCCCTCCCACTCCTGTTTTTAATTTAGATTTTGTTGTTAAACAAAATCTATCAGTAATCCTTGGTCCAAGATTAAGCCTGGCATTTATAAACTACCCCAAATCAATGCGTGTTTCAGTGATATTGATGTATCGCTAATAATCTGAATAATAATGCCTTCTATAATGAAACTTGAAATGCCTTTCTTGTGCAAACATTTTAATTTTATACCACTAGTTTAGCAGTGTGCTGCATGTAGCTCAGTTATTCCTGCTGTTTCCTGGCTCTTTAATCATAGACTCTACTTTGTGAGTAAAAGATCTTCTACCTTCCAGAAATTTTAAGTTTAGAGTTGTGCTCCTTCAGACAAGAGGATATGACCAGCAGGTCAGCTTGGCTTTCAGACTACACCCCACCTTGGTCAGAAAGAGGGTCGTGCAGAGGGAGAGCTGAGAGACCTGATGGCTCTTGAGTGTGACAGACCATGGTGTGCCTTTGGGCAGTAGCCCTCTATGGTATTTAAGAGGGCTCTGTATTGCCTAAAAGCACAAGGTAACTTGAAACACCATTTAAATGCCTTCTAACACCTTTCATCTGTGGAGAGTTTAATGGGCATGTTGGCTTTAATTTCCTGGTTAACTATCAAACCTGCTTACAATATGACTAGCTGGTAAGTTGCAAGGTGCTGTCATGGTTTGCTAAACAGCATCTCAAATGCCACTGAAGAGCTTTGAACACCTTCTCTCCTACTGAGAATGAAGCAGGAGCTGGTTTTCATATCCTTTTTTTCTCTTTTTCCTTTTTTCCTGTCATAGCTACATCAGTTATTGCAAAAGCTCCAGCCAAATAGCTATGCTGGCAAAAACCCTAATGAAGGTGCTGTGATAGCAGCTCAAAAGTTTTCCCTCTGGTGCAGATTTAATTCTATTTGGGAAACTGATTTAAATTAAATCGGGCAAAAGAATGCTTTTGAGTGTATAAACTCTGTCTCCTCTGAGGTTTTGCTGGTAGGGTTGCACCAGCAAAACCTTTAAAGTGCACAGAAGCCCAGAGAGAGCAAGAACTAACTTGTAGTCCTTAATATGGCGACTTACACAACTTTTTAGCTCTTTTTTTTTAATCAGAACCTTCACTGAAGAATTTTGAATGTAGCTTTTCATCTTGGAACCAGTTCTTAGCTTTGTCATATGATTTAGAGCAGAAGTCTCTATCTGAATGACTTGTCACTTTATAAGGCCCTGCATGTGATTGTGGTTTGTTTTTTTTTTTCCTCTCCTCTCTCCTCCCCTTTGCAAATAAACAGAGCAATAGAAAAACTGAACGGGTTTCAGCTTGAAAACTATTCCTTGAAAGTTGCATACATCCCGGATGAAATGGCAGCCCAGCAACCCCAGCAACAACATCCCCAGGGAAGACGTGGGTTTGGACAGAGGGGTCCTCCGAGGCAAGGGTCACCCGGTGCAACCACAAGGCAGAAACCACAGTCAGACGTTCCTCTGCGGATGCTGGTTCCCACGCAGTTTGTAGGAGCCATTATCGGGAAAGAAGGAGCGACAATCAGGAACATTACAAAACAGACTCAGTCCAAGTAAGTCGTTTCACAAACTGTAATTGTAAGCTTTAATACTGTGTCCTCATCTCCCATGTAAAGGGAAACTTGTAAAACTTCACAACCTGTGTGGGCAGAGAACAAATGAAAATAGCAGTGGCTAGGAAATCTTTGGCAAGGTTTATTTAAGGACTGGCTTCTGTCCTTGACTTATGTTCACATCCTATCTGACTTGTTTCTGCCTTTTTTTAAAAACCATGAAATTAGGCAGTGCTAATAGGGTGGTACTTGAGGCCAGGGAGTTTGCTTACAGATGTACTAATAAGATTCTGTCTCAAAAAGTGGAAGTGAAAGAACTGTAGTATTTTGGTCTGTGGGACACGCAGTCAGTGTGGTGATGTATCCAAGTCTTGTGTTTATTCTAGCTTTAGTTTAATTTATGGCATTCTGAAGTCTTAAACATGTTGTAGTGGGGAGGGATAACCTCTTTATTTTCTCTCACTGCCCTTTATACCTGATCCCCATGTACTTCTGGTGTATACATTTGTTGCTATCAAGCTGCAGACCACATCAAAACACAGAGTAAGGAAATGTATAGGAGGCAAAAAGCAAGCCGCCAAGTGACCTAAGAAGCTTAGAGCACTAGGATCTAGAGATGCTGGAGGAGATTTTCAGTGCATATTAAATCCCTACCCACAAGGAAGGGCTTAGTGGGAGGTGGGAACCGTATTCAAAGAATTCTTCTAGGGTACCCCTAAAAGCAGAGAATGAAAGAGGCTGTCTTCAGCAGTGCACTGGTATGAGCCTCTGGCTCTGTAGTTACAGCAGGCAGGATCTAGAAATGAGCTGTATGTGAGGTGTATGAGGGTTAAGTGGCTTCAGTTTTGAGAGCAGTTAATCAGGGTAAGGGAGTACTCTCTAATTACACTCCCACCCTCCCAGCAAACAGGCTCCCCCCCTTCCCCTTCCACCTCCAACTCCAGGATTATCATCATGATGCTACTTCCAACCTCTCATTAGCGTGTTGTAACCCAGGAGACTATTTGCTGTGTTTAATAACACAGGTTTAAGAGATTTGTGGTGTCCTGACAAGACTTGGCTGTAGCTTGCCTATGGGTAACTAATTTTTTAGGTGAGATCTAAAACATCTAATTCCTGCACTATAAAAATCCTGAAAGATTGGCATAAGGACAGTTTTGTCTCTTACAAGAAGGCTGGATTGAGCAGCAATAATTGCAGGCTGCAAACTTTACAGATTTGTGACTTCAAGAATGATGTTTTCATTGGATTGGGGATAAAAAAGACATGTCATCTACTTTCAGTTGCACCAAGGGTTGCCATAGGCTTCTTACAAAATGATGCATCGTAAACCAAAGTAAATTCTCAATATCAAAAAGAACTGGAAAAAAAAATAAAAGGATTTATTGAAAAGCAGCATGGTTGTTTCAGTTTGGAAACAGCTATTATGTGGGGGAGAGGGGAGGAAGAAAAAAGGAAGTAGTAAGAAGAGTGTGTGACCCAAGTTATTGGCAGAGGACAAATAATATCCAAGGCACTGTCTTGATGCAGATCCTAATTAGTTGTTGCGAAATTCCTAGACCTACATAAATGATGATGTAGACTGAGGCTTGTAGTTTTAAAATGGAGCTAGCGAAAGGAAATATCAGGACAAATTTTCAGTTTAAAGCATAGGAAAGCAATCTTGAGGGTGAATGCAAGTTCTACAATGCGACTTGCTAGCAGAGAAATGCTAGGAAACTGCTGCTGTGGTCATTAGAAAAGACAAGGTGGAACAAAGCCTGACTGTCCTGTAGCTGCACACTCATTACTAGTAGAGCGAGAGGGCTGGAAGAGTATTGGGAAAGCTTGATGAAATTCTGTCTTCACTGCTTTACAGTAGATTGTCTAACAGCTCCCCTGAATAACTTGATGGGAGTTTGATGAGAAAAAGAGATCCCAGTGTCCACAAAGATGGGGTTTAGCTGGTAAAATCAGGGTAGGGCCAACTCTTTATAACATGCACACAAAAAAATAGCATTTGAGAGGTTTTGGTTGTATACTTTAGAGGATTAAGCCACGTTTATGTAGCCAGTGTTAGCTCAAAATTAATTAGTTTTATGAGAGTTGAAAATATGCAAGGCTTAACGTATAGTACGTGGTTACAGTTGGTGTTTTTCTTTCCAGAATCGATATTCATCGTAAAGAGAATGCAGGTGCTGCTGAGAAACCAATTACGATCCACTCAACTCCTGAAGGCTGCTCAACAGCTTGTAAAATTATTATGGAGATCATGCAAAAGGAAGCTCAAGATACTAAATTGTGAGTAAAAGGCATTTCATTGTGGAAGCATTAAAAATTCTGAATTCTTATTGACTCCATTTAAAGTAGTCGTCTTTAAAAACCATTAACAAGTGAATCTTTGTTGCTGTTATCCACATTTGAGTAGGTTAAGAAAGGAACGAAGACTTTTTCTTTAGGACAGTCTACTTGTTTAATTAGCCCCAGCACACATCAATGTTTTCAGCCGTTGCCTGGCTGTGATTTTAAGGTGAACTGGAGCAAATACTGCAGTTTCTTGAGCAACTAATAGCTTTTAATCAGTCAGAATAACAACTTGTGAGTGCTCACTGAAAGCTTTAAGATATATTTCTTCCTTCCCAACAGCTCTTGCTACTTCAGTCTGAGCTTTAGCAGGTATGAAGCTGTAGATGATAGTGCTGAAATGTGCATTGCACTTGGACTCGTTCTGCATTTAGTATAAACATGTGTAAGTAGATGGGAGTCGTAGACATTTCTATGAAATTTACCCGTAACATGCAGAAAAACTTGGTCTCCAAAAGTCTCACTGGATGTAACCTCCATTACAGTACAGAAGAAATTCCCTTGAAGATATTGGCACATAACAACTTTGTTGGCCGACTTATTGGCAAAGAAGGAAGAAACCTGAAGAAAATTGAACAGGACACAGATACTAAAATCACGATATCTCCGTAAGTTTTCGGTGACCTAATCTTTTGGTGAGATGTCTCAAATAATGATGCTGCTCAGATACATTCAGGTACAGAGCTGTTATAGAAATGTGTGTTTTGAAGGCTGGGATAACAGCCTTTCTGAGGCCTTTTTATAATGCGGATTAAACTGTTACTTAAGCTCAGTTACGTTTAATGTAAACAGTGAGTCTTCTTTGTAAACGAAGTCAAGAGCAAGACTAAAAATAACATAGGCTATGTGGAGCCTGTGTTAGACTGTATTTTAAGTGTCAGTTGTTTTTAACATATTATACCATATGTAATGACGAGTGTTTAAAACTATAAGTCTGGATGAGTTCTGAGCTATGTGTGAAAATGAAACTAGTGATGTTTTAGTTTCTGGTATAGATTAAAATTTTTGGATGAGGGGAAGGAAATAAAGTGAATGAATAGTGAAAAGAGTAATTTTAGTAGCAGTTCTGTCCCTCTTGGCCACTAGCAGCCAAACTGGGATAAGCTTGACTAGTGGGCTTCAAAGTAACAGCTTTCGGTCTCCAAGCTTGCGAAGGTAACTGAGACTTGTTCAGATTTAGCTGAGATTAAGCAACAGTTTTCACCTTCACTGGAAATCTGCACATCACTGATTAAATCAACATCTCTGTAGAAGCTTGGCTGTTAATAGTAGTTTTTCTGTGACGCAATGTCTTCAGAGAACCTCCTGTTCTGAATGAGTACTCTGGTGTGAACTTTCAAGCATCTGAAGCCATCTTGGACTTAGGTTTTAGCAAGAAAGGATGAGAATAAGGCTTATAAACTGTAGGAAAGGGAGAAAATTTGAAACACAGATGAAGATCTAGGTAGACATGTGAGTACATGCAGGAGACTAAAGGTGTACTGCAGAAAGTATCTCGAATGAAGGCAAGGAAGCTAAGAGTGAATGAGGTTCCTTAAAAAGAGGAAGTTGAACTGGGTGGAAGAAGCTAAGACCTTTCTTGAAGGTATGTGAATGTCAATGGAATTAGTAAGATGAAAGGTAAACCAACTGGAGAAAAAGAACCCAAATAAGTGTTTCAATAATAGGTTTTGTAAGACCAGCATGCTTTCTTAAATGCATTGGCATAAACATTTTGTTTGTAGACAGTACACAGACTGTTCATGCCCTCACTTAAAAGGAGGAAAAAAAATGTACAGATTAAATGGGATAATGGTCTTCATTCCAGGAAACCCACTTGTCTTTACTGATGATGATACAAATAACACTGTCTGTAAACACGCAGAGTATTTTTTAATTTAGCAAGCTAATGATGTATTTGCATTAAAATCATGGCATCAAGATTATATTTATGCTGTGCCTGAAATAGACCCATGAAGTTGCCTGGTTATACTGGTGTATAAAAGAGAGAATATATGCCCATTTGTTCTGTTTTGTCTAATTAGTCTTTCTCCTGATCTCTTCATTTAGGCTTTTTGGTAAGCTTGGTCATAAAGTTAAAGGCAGCTGGTTTGGGAAAGTGTTTCCTCTCTTCTCTGGGGTGTTTCCCACTACTTTCTTTCCTGAGGCAGTAACTCAGTGCTCACACACTGGAAACTTCAGGATTGCCTTGTGGATGCATTTCATGCTTGCCACTGCTTAACTAAAATGCTCAGGTTGCCACACTGCCTGCTGCGCAAGAAAGCAAGCCTTGCATGCTTCTTCCTTTCTCCTTCCTGCCATGGGCCTCTCGTTCTGCCTGCCTTTTGCTCTGCCCTTTTTTCTTTTATCCTTTTTTCTTGTCCTCACCCGTCAACTCACCTTTCCTCAGTACTTGGATATGCCGTGGCTTCCCTGTCTGTTTCTTCCACTTTGCCATAGTAGACCAGCGTTTGAACAAAGAACTAGTTTACTGTGGTAACCCTTTCACTTTCCCTGAGGAGTCACTAGTGTATTGCAGCAAATGTTAACTTGCACACAGCTTTTGGTTTTCCCCTTAGGAGGATTTGGAGGCTCTCCTGCAGTTTCACTGAGGGTTGGGCTTTTTTCCCCTCCTTCCTTAAGGGATTCACAATTGTTCTCAAGAAAAGCAAGTTTCTCATGGTCTGTGTTTCTGGGATGTCTAAAACTGTCTGAAGCCCTGCCTTTGTTGGCAGGGCTGGTGTGGAGAGCAAAGCTGAGGGTGATACACTGCTCTGCAGCTCATGTTCTTGCAGTGTGATGGTTTCCATCTTGTGTTGCACCTAAGCACGTATCAACCATCTGATGCCCGACCTCACTGCGGTGTTTTTTGTTGCACTTGCTGTGGGGACAGAGTTTCTCCAGATTCTCTGAGAACTGTTTGAGGCCTGTTATGAATGGATACTGTGCTCTTTGGAGAGCAAACATGACATGCTCGGATGTCACCACACTCAAATGATAAACCTGGATTACCCTCTGCTGACTGCTAATAACCTGTGCTTCTGTTTCATTTTCAGATTGCAGGACTTGACACTCTATAATCCAGAAAGGACCATTACAGTTAAAGGCAGTATTGAAACTTGTGCCAAGGCTGAGGAAGAAATTATGAAGAAAATCAGGGAGTCCTATGAAAATGATATTGCTGCTATGAATGTGAGTTGTCTTTCTGGAACTAGAGTCATGGAAAGACTTAGGTGTGAGAGGCCTCTGGAGGTCACCTGGCCCAGCAGTCAGTTATTCAGTATAGGGCCTATACTAGGATACTAGGAAAAGTTTCCTAGTATCACAACAGAACTTCCATGTTGCAGCCTCTCTCTCCTGCCTCTTGTATTAATTCCTGGCACTTGGGTGAGGGTTTATTATTTATGTACGAATGTTGATGAAGGTTTTTTCTAATCTGTTTTGAGTAAGGAAACTGAGCAATTGATTTAGATTGAGAAAATGCATGAGCGTTTCACTTCTTGTTGCAAAAGCCAAAAGGAACGTGTTTTTATGTACCGTTGTGGTTTATGTATTCTAGTTTGCATGTGTTAAAATAGTGATTCCTAGTGTCTTCATTTTAAAAGCACAACAGCATAAAGATCTCTCCTGCTTTCAATAATGTAATTTGAGAAGGTTTTATTAAAGGTTTTCTTGATATAGAAGATAAAGGCATTTAGTTATTAAAAGATGATAGGTTACTATATAATAAAAACCCCACACCTTGTTAGTTTGCCAAAGTGTTACTAATGCATATTGAGAAATGATTGAGATTTTTTGATAAGCTATGAAGAGCTTTTTGTGTGTCCACATCTTATGGTCTAAACTCAGACTGGAAACACTGTTTCCAGTTTACAATAATCTCTGATTTTCCAGAAATGGCCATTCTTCATGGTTTTCCTGCTGGCTGGAGAGAAAATTCTCCTTGTTTTTTTTCTCTCCCTCTCATCCTATAAGCACACTGCAGGACAGAAACCACACACAATAACACAATAAAGTATTTTATAATGGTATATTTTTGCTTCATATTGTGAGCAGGAACACAAGGTGAGCTTGAGGCTCTTCTGTTTGGCGAAGGTGTGGTAAGCAGAAAGCTACCTCTGTTACTGGATGGATTTCAAATTGAATTTGTAGGGATTATTAGGGTAGGTTTTCAGCTGGTGAAATTTTGGGATATTTTGGTGTCTCATGATTTGCTTATGCTGATGGCTTGAGACGGTGTCAGTCTCTAGCTGAGGTATTTCTGAAACATAGTAATTTTACTGGGCAATAATCTGGAAAAAGTGGAAAGGGATACTGGCAACTTTTGTATTGTGGACAACAAATGCTTCCTACTGCGTGATGCTGCCACTTCTCTCAGGTGTGGTCAAGCAACAGACATAAACTTTTTATTTGATGCTTTTGCAGTAAATGCTGGGGTTACCTCGCTTCATCTTTTGCAAGACATAGGACGAAAAGTATATAGGAGGGAGAACGGGGTTTTACTGTGGCATATACACCCCCAGTGTATGAAAAGTCAAAACATGTGCATGGGCTTTCTGGATCTACAAGATTGTCTTTTTTAGTATAAAACCAAAATTACTACCTTATTTATCTATTAATCTTATTCACTCTTGAAGCAAATACTACTATTGCCAGATTCTCTTGCTGTAAAGTTTGTCACATTTTTCACTGGATAAGCTGTAGCAAGTGATTCCCAGCTGCTTTTCCCACTATGTGTTTTTAATGTTATTGGTCTGTGCATGTGTCTGGGAAATAGGTTGAAAGCAGAGTCCTTGGGGTAATGGAGATTAATTTATTTTTCTTTCTAAATAACATACTGACATCTCTTAAGAGGTTTAATAGCCTGTGCCAACCACGATCCTGTTAAAAGTTAATAACCAGGATTGTAAATCTTAAACAACCCTTTTGCCATTGCAGCTTCAAGCACATTTAATTCCTGGATTAAATCTGAATGCCTTGGGTCTGTTCCCACCCTCTTCTTCAGGAATACCACCTCCCGCAGTGAGTGTTGCCTCTGCTGCTGCTGCTGCTTCATATCCACCATTTGGGGTAAGGGAATCTCTGATTTTTGATGGTTAGTGGATGGTGATACCAATCCATACAATGCTGCTGCTCAAAACTATTCAGTTTGCTGTAATTTTGCCCTGGAGATCTAGGAATTGTGTTCTGTGAGTTTTCTAAATGTTGTCGTTCTTCCTGCTTGCACATAGGAAATATTTCCTGTGACTGCTCTTGGGAAGAGGCATTCATTGGTCGTTTAGTGAAATGCACAGTGAAACCAGAAAATGGTGTTCCTTAGAAAAGTGTGTTAGATCCCGTTTTCTAGAGGATTTGAATTATTACAGAAAAATTTCATATAAAATGGGATTTACAAATTGATGGAATTTGCAATTAATGTTAGTCTGCAACTGTATTCCTGTTGATATGGAAGGGGAAAAAACGGTCTTGTCATAAAATGGGGATCTCTTTGTAGCTATAATCTGTTTGAATTTAGTACTTTTATAAATGTACAAGCTCTGTTGAGTGTAGTATTGCTAATATACATAGGATTTAAATTACATGGATTAATCTCCAGAAAGCTGTGATTTACTTGCCACATTGCTCTCTAAGAAATACATTAAAATAATTCAATAGAATCTTATTCAAATGAAGTACCGATTAGTAATCATAAATTAGGTCTTTTGCTATGAGTAGAAGGTAGTTACTGTATTGGAAAGCTCCAGAGTCTTTCTGGAAAGAGATGGTGCTCTGCTATTCAAGAAAAGCCAACCTCATTACACACAAGGTGATTTTTCATCTCTTCCCTGTGGTGGGTGTTAGCAGCTCAGTGGAAGATGAATTTTCAAAATGAACTTGTAACAAGTGGATGACAGAGCTTTACAAGCTATGACGTGGCTGACTTTGCCCTCTCTTTGCTCAACAGTGACATCTAGAGAGCTAAGTCTGGGACTCTTCATGAACTAGAAAAGCGAAAAATGCATTGCAGCACATTGAACTTTATCAAATAACTCAAGTGGGTCTATATATATATTGCACTAAAGGGTAGTTGTTGCCTAACCATTTTTCCCAGAGGAAGCAGCCAAGAAAATGTCACTGCAAGGAACAGGAAAGAATCCACACTCGCATCATTGTTTGTGGGAATGAACAAGTTGGGTGTTATGAATGTATGATAAACTAAATGGAGTACAATAATGGCTTTATCAGGAAAAAGTGCTCGAGTGAAAACTACAATGGCAATGTGTTCATACTCAGTTATTTTACTGCTAATAGGAGTGCCTCTATTTACGACAGATTTTCTCCCCTTCAAAGTCCCTCCGAACTTCGATTTCAGAGTAACAGTCTGAAAAATACAGGGTTTTGCTTAATTATATTGTATAAAGTGCCATCTGTGGTAACGGATTGCCTCTATTCTTTTTTTAAGAGAAACTAGGGGTGATTTCTTAACAGTCTATGACTTTCTTTAGTGGTAATAGAAAGTCTAGCTTTTTCTTTCTTTTTTTTTTTTACTCCAGATTTGTGAACTGCTTTGCTATTCTTGAGGTTCATGCTATAAACCTACAGTTCTGCCCCAGACTTGGTTTATTTTCATTTCATATTTTGTTGTGTTTCTTTATTGCTTTTACTTTAAACATGCACCTAAACAGTTCATGTTAAATAAGATTTAAATCTGTAATTTAAAATTATTTCTGTCTGTCCCTCTGTTGCTAGTGCACCTTTTTCCCCTCCCCAGGTGCACCTTTTTTGGCCTGTTAGGATCTCTGGCAGTTTTGTGGCTTCTGAAAATAAGATAGTGGCAATAGCTGGAAACTGGTGTCAGGAAACAACTGTCCTTGTGTAAAAGTGTAGAAGCATTGCAGGTGGAAGGACCACGTTGTCTGAGCTCTCTTGCTCTTGTTCATACTGTATGCTCAATCCTCTGAATAAGCTATCACTACAGATAGTCTAGAAGTATGAGAAGTTGACATGCAAAAAAAGGGGGACAAACTTTGGCTTTTTTTGGAGGTTGGCTTAGTACCAAGACAGCCCCTCAATGTGATACTAAGGGCTTCTGAAATAAATGTATGGGCAACTGAAACTATCTCACCTTTTCTTTCTTACTTCTCACCTTGGCTGGAAAAAGAGCAGGTGGCTCTGTGAGCTTCAGGCAAGTCAGCCCCTCTGACTACTTGGAGTAGCTGTCTCTCACTGGGGAGAGGAAACAGAAGCATGAGGTTATCTTTTAATGGTTGTGGTTTTCCAGACAACAAAGTTTCCATAGTTTACTCTTTTTTACTCTATTTGACAAAGACTTTTAAATCGTGTTTGTGCATGAAGTTAGTTTCTGTAATGTCTGAGTTTTATGCCTCTTAATCTTTCTTTTTTTCCTCTACCAGACCGATTTTTAAGACAGCGATTAGATAAGGTATTGGGACATGGAGAAGTAGAAAGCAAAAGAAAAGAGCTGTCCACATTTTGAAGAAGAAATGGAAACAATTTGAAAGGCTGAAGGCAGCTGCAGGGTGGGACCTAGGAGAGCTCATAAGGGATTTAAAAACAAAATTAGTAAAAAATAATCTGTGTAAATAAAGAGGCTTCAGGGAAAGAAGGCCTTAGAAGCATTAATAAAGAAATCACAGGGAGACTTTATGTCCATTCAGCTATGAGCTATTCATTACCAAGTTCCTTGCTCTGGCAAAAGCATTTGGGCAACTCAAGTCTCTTGATCTTGCTCTGAGTGGATGTCCTTGTACGCTTGGGAGCACTGGTTAGCCTGCACTGAGGATATCCCTTTCAGGCAGCTGGAAATCCTTTCTGAAAGTGCTGCTGGCATCAGGGTATAAGAAGTGAATCCTGCTTATTTTTGCCAGTGAAAATTCCGCCTTCTGCTCAGGGCTGGACATGGGTGGCTCTCCTCTGTTTGACTGAGCAGAGGTGTGTTCCTCTGCAGTTTCAAATGCGCTGTTAACAGGGGCCTCTTGCCATCTAATGTCATTCAAGTCTTTTTATTAATGCATGCTTACAAACCACACAGTGCACCTTGGGACCCTACGATGATGTGCTTGAGGGTTATGAAGCTGTTGTTTTAATATCTTTGTATGAACCCTTTCTTCACCTTGTTGTGGGGATGGACTCAAGTGGCTCTCCCTTGGGTCAGAAGAGGTAGGTGGGTGAGATTTCTACATTTGCGGAAGAGTTTCCATGTGGATCTGATCCCTTATATGTACTGTTTTCTCTTGACAAGGTGTTGCTGTGACCTTGTGTAGGATTTGCTCCCAAAGAAACTGAGGTGTCATCTGAGTTATTGAAACAAGTGTCTGTCACATTCCTAATGCTGCTTTTTCATAGGGGTGGAAAGAGAAGAATCTGCGTAGTAAACAGATCTAGGATTTTGTTATATTGCTAGAGCTTGAAGTGACAGGTCTGAACACCCATATATTCAGCTGTAGCCAAGTATTCCTAAAATGGAGTATTCAGGAACGTGGGAATGAGTAATTGGATAAGTTTAGCTGTGTTAATGTGAGCTTTGTGGTGCTTCATCCTATCCCTCTTCATGCAATGCTTTTTAAGGCAATTTTAACAAGAGCATGAACACTGTTATCCAGTTTTGTTAGCCTGCCCACTGTCACTCAGGATGAGCATCATGACCTGAGCACCTGCACAAAGAATGGGGATTTGTATGAGGACAGTAAGGCTCTGCAGAAGTGGATATGCCCAGTGCTTATGTTTTCCAGAAGATATGTTAGCACAAAAAAATGTTTTGGAATGTATGTCAGCCAAACTGCTTCAGATGTGGTGTTTTACTGCTCAGAGCTGTCTTGATGAAGTTGTTGCTTCTGTCTTCTGAACTCTGGGGAGAATATACACGTATTTGTCTTCCAAGAATAGAAGCTTGTTCCCATGCAACACTAAAGATTTTAAAGCTCCAAACAAATGAGAAATCTTTGTCTTAAAGTTCAACTGTGCAGTCATGCAATAAACCCACCTGGCTCATCCACTGGCGTTAAGTGGGTAGCACACTTTTTATAACTGAAACTTTGTGTGTTTAGTTGTACATCTGACCGCATTGCTTTTGTAGCCTTTGGGTCTGAAATTTGGCATCCCAGGGATATGGGAGAAGGCAAGCTAACTTGCAGGGAGCTCATCTTGCACTTCAGTGTCCTGAAACAGGGTGGTAGAATTAATTCCCTTGCTATCTATTGCATGGCAGATATACTGGAATGCACAGGAAGGTAAAAAGTGTAGACACTTTTCTTAAGAGGAGTTGATGCTGGTTGCTCTCCTGCATTTGTAAGGTCCTGTAACAGATGGCTGAATTGCTGCATGAAAGTTAGGTAAGGCAAAGAGATGTGCCTCTGCTTGCAATACGACTGCTTTCTCTACTGGTCTTTTTGCACAACAGTTGTAGCTTCCTGAGTCTCTACCTTCAAAAAGCACTCTTTCTCACACCTTTTATTGAGTCTCGCAATTTTTAGGTTATATCATGCGCATATAAGCTTCTAGGAAGCGGAGGGGAAAGAAAGGGTGTGGGGGGGATAGGTAGTTTCCTACAGTAAATAAAACCAAGAAATCAAGCCACTCTTTTCTGATCACAAAAAACCACCTTGGACAGCTAGGCTGATAGGTTCCTTTGCTTTATTCTTTTTGCCATCTCCTGAAGCTTTTTGTTGGGGGTGAGGAATATGTCAATGGAAAACTTCCTCCTTAGAAGATATGGTCAAGAAAGAGATTCCTTCTTTATTCTTCAGTAATTTTCTATAATAATAATAGTAAAGAAGAGATCTTCAATATCACGTAGATGTTAGAGAAGAAATAACTGTATTGTGCTTTTGGCAGGAAAGGAAAGTAATTTAAATTGAAAAATTGGTTCATTGAGGGCCTTCATTTGATGCCCTGAGACAAGGAAAAAGAAAAACCGTCCTATGTTTCCAGGTACATTGACTTAATTGGTTGCCTGTTGGACTTCTTTGGATGTCTGTGTTTGAAAGGATTAGCTTGTGCAACTGTTACACCTAAACTACTCATGGGTAGTAATGTATGTACACTTATAATGTGTGTAGTTGTAGGTGGCTTTCCCTTAATTTGGCTAGCTTGTTAAGCAGTAGATTTTGTGAGTAGCTGTCCTACAGCCAAAAGAGGATGTGGTTTTGGGGGGTGAAGAAAGATTTGCCAGTGCTTGTACAAAATAGTTTTATATCAATGAAATGAAAACCATACATGTGCAAGTACACACAGTCTTGAGGAGGGCACTACAGGACAACAGCACTGTTTGGAAAAACCTGCTACCAGCTAATTAGGCTTCTTTAGAAGCTTCTAACCTCAATGCCTTGAATACACCTTTCCTGCTGCTTAGTTTCTTAAAATCATTAATGATGCATTTTTTGACAACTAAGACATTTGTTCCGTGGTACATAACATTTTGGGGTTGTTCTGCCCCATGGGGAAAAAGGTTGGTCCTCCCACTGCCTCAAGGTCTTCTGCTCCTACCATGCTGTGTTGGCAGGGAACCACATCCGGAGTAATCAGAAACTATTCTGCCTCTGGAGATGGACTGGCCCCCGGTGAGGGAAGCAGAAATGCCATTGGCACTATATGATGTACAAAGATCTGGCAAGTTGAGAGTTGGTATGGTTCTTTTTTCCTGAGGTGTTGAAGCCTCCAGTTATTCTTAATAGATCTTTCCACAGTTCTGAGGTTGTCAGAATGCAAATAGGATTGCCCGCTAACTAGCAATGCACACTTTAAAAATGAACATGGCTTCTTCCTCGCTGCAGGTTTGAGTTCGTGTGATATTTATACTTCCTTGGGACAAGAATTTTTGTTGGTACCGTGCTACCAGATTCTTGTCATGGGAAGAAGATTTAATCGGCGTTCCCTTGAACATCGCAGTACTCCCAAGCTCCTAAGTACCGGGCTCAGCATCTTCTGGATGTTAAACTAAATGGGAAATTTAATTCCTTAAGATGCCAGATAATATTACTTACTAGACTCTGCTGAGCTCCTTCAGGCCAGAAACAAAAATAGGTCAAGTCCTCATTCTGGTGTACCTGGCTCCATCTCTGGTTGGTTTGCTCATTAAACATAATGGAAAAACAAGCGACCTTTCTGTGTTTTCACAACCTGTTTTCCTTGCAGCTGCCAAGGAATCTGAGCAGTGCCTTTGTAAACCAGAGCTGATGAGCACCTTTATCTTTTCAAAGCCATAGATTTCCTGGGCAGCTTCTAAGAGTTTGGAGTACCCATGTGGCTGGTGTGTCACAGCCGTGATTTTTGAAGTGGAAATGTTTCTATATGTTTGCAGTGTTGCGACACCAAATACCTGTGTTTGCTGCTTGTGAATGACCAGCAAAATTCTTGCTTACGTAGTTTCACAATCTGTTCCTTATGTTGATTCCTGCTTTTGGCTGTCTATTCAGAATAAAAGGTGGCAGATTGCGTTTTTTGGCATTGTGGCCAATCAGATTTTGCAAAAACAAAGTTCATGCCATGTTCAGAAGTATGTCAGACCTGTTCCTGCTTGTGAAATGCCTTATAACCAGCCTGCCAGAAAATGTTCCTTCTCTGCTTCTGTGTTTTCTACCCCCTCATTCCTGGCTAGGTTTTCATGTTAGAAACACTTCTGATAGGTGTGGTGCTGTTAGTGACTTCTAGTACTCTGAGGAGATCCCTGTGGCTTGCCAGGTAGAAGATGAAAAGTACTAAAGTTGAGAGCCAAGAAGTGAAGTGAGTTGTAGTACTGAGATGATTTTAGTAGCATTTCACATAAGGTACTGACCACTGTGTAATAACCAGCTGTGTCTGAGTTTCAGGTGTTGAAATGCAGTAGTCCCCAGATTGGAAATGCAGACAGCTGTCATCTGTTATGTTTTCAACCAAGGGAAGAGGATCAGCTCAGGTGACTGGACAGAGGGTTCCCTCCAGCACAATGTGCTTTCTGGGTGTCCAGGACTGTTGAGGGGGGGATGAAAGGTATAGCTGCATGGCTTTTCCATGAGCTGATTACCTCAGAAAGGGTCATGTTCTTGGTTTATCTAGTGACATGAGTGCTTCTTAGGTCATGCAGCAGTAACGCCTATAGGCTAAGGGGGAGCCAGCTGTGCTCTGAACACAGCAGGGGTTCACCAGCCACCAGCCTAGGGATCTTGACATGGCACGATGATCTCCTGGCCACATTAGAAGGCTGCTGCAAGTGTGATGTTGAAGCTGCTGTGGGGGAGTTCCTTGTTGCACTTGGAAATCCTTCCCACCACTCCTCTCTCCTCTGCCTCTCTCATCAATCTGGGATTCGTGTGAAGATGAAGCCCTGGGTGGATGGTGGCAATACAGCTTGTGCATGGGAAAACGGGTGATGCTTCGGGGTGTCTGGAGGAAAGTTAAAAATACACATTGCTGCTATTAATTTATGTTTTCCTAGCTCTTGAATGACTGAATTCAGCAGTGAAGAGCTCTGTTACCTTCTGTGTATAGTCCTGGCTTTTCAGGGAGCCAATGTGGCAGGAAAGTTCTAACTCACAGCATGGGTTTAAATTTGTTCTAAGTAAACCCAGAAAGCTTGGAGGCTGGGAGGAGATCAGGCTCCACTTTAACCTACACTGGCAGCACTAATTTAGCTGATGTACAAGATGGTGACCCCAAGAGGTATTTACAAGGATGCTGTAAAACTGTTGATCGTATTAGACGTATCTACCAAGACTTTAAATAGGTTTTCCTTAATGAGCCTCTTGTTTCCAGCAAAAGCTTAAACTTTTAGTGTTACTATTGCAAAATGAATCCATTAGAATTTCTTTTGCTGGTGTCAAAAGCTTATTTTTTATTAATGCATTGAATCCTACTGGAATATGTTCAAGGATACTTGGCTTAAAGTTGGTTTCCCCTTGCTGCAAGTTTTCATTACTAAATAAATAAGAGCATTTAGCATAGCTGTAGGCCAGGATAATTCTTCACAGTGCATTGCAAAAACATGGTTTGAATTTTGGCTTTGGGTCTGGTAGGGGGTTTGAATAAAACGGTACCTCATTTCCTGACAAAACTTAGGGTATTCTGAAGACCAAGTGAGTCATCTGTAAGTCTGCCTTGCCTTGATGACGGTGATCCTGGCAGCTAGGTAGGGGAATAATGGCAAAAGAGAATTTAATGCAGTCATCTATTAGTTGTATGTTTACTTTACACAGTGGATTTGTTTACTGTTTAAAAACAAAGAACCACCAGTAATCCACTAGGCTAGATGGTAGCCAAACATTGGCTGAGAATGTTCCATGAAGGCTTAAAATAGCTTTTAATTATTTCCCTCGCAGCTAAAAAAAATTATGCTGGCTAGAAATGGATAACATGACTTTGTGACTTAAAATAAATGTCTTATTCTAAGGTAATTCATTTGCAGTGCATTTAGAGTAAATCAAAACATGTCCTGGAGATGCCTGATGGGCATAGAAACCAGTAAAGATCTGATTCTGTTCCCATTCACGTCTGGCACAAAATCCTATTTACTTCAGTGGGTACAGTATTTTTAAAGATTTACAGCCTTATCCCAAATGTTGCCATGGATTTACCAACCACATGCGTTTGATGGAGCAAGGGGTCTATGGAGGCACTTAAAAACATGACTGGAAAAAAAAATTGTGCTGTTGGCAAGCTTGCAGAAAAAGACTGAGATTAATGTTGAAGTTAATATGAGGGACGTAAATAAAAACATGCCCCCTTACCAACCCTGCAGTGGGTGAGATCACACGCTCATAGTGACCGGGGGAGCTGTGGACTGAACAAGCAGCAACATCAGATGAAACAAAGAGAGGGGGGTTTGCCTTGAGGAAGAACAGAGGAGGCAAAACTTTTATGTTGGTTTGTTTGTTGTTTGTTTTTCTTTTTTTTATGGTTTTATTTTTGTGGGAGGTTTAAATGATTATTTATCTATTTTTAAATCTAATTTCCCAAATGCAGTGTCTACCTCCCCAACTCTGGTGGTTTCAGACCTACTTTCTTTACCTCCCATGATCCATCTGAAGAATTACAGCTTCATTTTTCTGAGTCTTCATCCTTGCATGGCCATGCTTTGGCTGTTATGCAAGTGCAAGATGAGAGGGAATGCTTTTCCTTCTGATGACCCACTGGGTAAGGGAAAAAGCTCTGCTTCCTGTGTGTAATTTTGGGCAGTCTATAGGACTGAGGCAGCAGGCCTTGGCAGAAGCGTTATAGAAAGCTTATCCCAAGGGCACCCTGTTGGTGCTCTACAGACCTTTTGTAAGCAAAGGTTGCGGAAATAAGAGTGAATCTGCAAATTTTCTTGGCTGGAAGTCCTCAGCTTGTAGCTCTGCTGTGCACCAGTAGCTCTTGTGAAGGGGAGGCCATGGGGCAATATCTCAAGGAGGGGAAGAGCCTCGCCACAGCCGAGGCTCTGAAAACTAAGAAATGGTTGTTCTGCTAAGCCAGTTTGCAAAGAGTAAACTATAACATGGTAAAAATGACAGGAGAGAAGTGATTCTCCTGGGAAAGTCTTCTGTGTAAGGCTGTGGAGTCTGGTTGGAGCAAAGGGAATCATCCTGATGGTACCTGCAGCACAGGGGCTCTAGGAGAGCCTAGTAGTATAATAGGGAAACAGCCAGTGGTTACAGGATTTAGTAGCAGAAGAGGCTTGGTCTTGGTTGGAGGTTGCGGGAATTTAGAAGAGAAATCCTTGGCATGCTCTGTTAGGCTAGGGACAGATGGCTGGTGTTCAGGGACTTGCAGGAGGTATGGAAGGAGGGGCGTCCAAGCTGCCACAGGAAAAACTGTTGGAGTAGACTAAAACATTAGAGCGCAGAAGCAGTTGCTTAGCTTCATCCAATGGGGTAGATTAATTTACGTCTCTGTGTTAGATCACTGTTTTCACCCCTGATTTAAATGAGCGAGCAGGGAATCTGATTTAAGCTGACTTATCAAGTTTTACTTTAGTTACCTTTTTGAAAGCCTTAGTCTGTGAACCACAGCTACCCTTTGCTAGCATAGTGAACGTGTTTAAACAAGTAGGCAGTTTAGCATTTGCTCTGGTTAATGTATTTTTTCCATTTTCTGTTAAAAATTGATGAGTGGTCTTTTTCTTATTTTTGCTGATTTTCATTAGGCTTCATTTGGGTGGAAATTGGAATCCAATTAATGGACAAAGCCAGCATTTAAAATTGTTTTTATTAGTTAAATGTGCTGCATATAGATGAAAAATGCTTATCAAGCCTGGTTTGTGTCTAAAGCATACTGACTTCTGTAGAAACAAAGCAAATTTTATCAGCTGTTTATGAACTGAATTAATTGTTTCTGGTCACTGTGTTTTTCAGGAATCTGTTTCTTAGAACTAAGAAATCTTGGTTTCTGAATTTTGGTTTCTGGAGGTTGGTTTTTTTTTTATTTAATTCTAAGAAAAAGTTCTCTATCTGAGTCAAGATCCTACTGCTGTCAAACTGCGTGTCCCAGCTACATGAGACACAACTTCTCTCCCTAGAGAGAGCCCTCCTGCCCCATGGCCCAGAAGCATGTGTAGCTTGCTTTATGTTGTTTGGACCTGCTCAGTGTCAGGGTGGGCTAGCCCTGAGCCTGTCCCACAGATATTGCTAGGGCAGAAGAGGTGGTCTGTGTATCACAGACCTCTGAGACAGTTACTTGGGAATTGTGGTGGATGTATGGACCATCCATCTTGAAGAACCTTGGTTATTCATTTAAAAGATTAACGTTTTTGCATATATCTGTCAGTTCCCAGGGCTGGGCTGGTTTTGAATAAACTATTTTCTTATGTGGGGAGAAAATGAAGTGAATGGGGAAGAGGACAAAATTGCACAGAATTCTCCATATACAGGAGGCCTTACTGTTGTCAAAATTAGTGATTAATTCCGTGACTTAATGAACTGCACAACTCCAGTTCTTCAACATTTAGATCGAGAAGTATTTAAGTTTGTAACTATACCATAAAGGCCTTTAAAATTATGAAGCAAAAAAAAAAACCTGATTGCAGGATGCTTTCTAGAGTCATTACAGACAGATATTCTCCAAGAGGTATACATATATAGATAGATATAGATATAGATATATACACATATATATACATATATAGATAGAGATATAAATTTTAGTTTTTAAGTTTTAAGTATATGTTTAAGCAAACTTGAGCTTGTTAAGGGGCTGAACATTGAAGCTCAGATTTCACACAGTGGGAAATCAGCTTCCTAAATTTAGTACATCTAACATATGTTTAAGATCTAGGAATCTATTTCTGATATAATTCATGCTCAAAGTTCCTGGAAAGCTCTATGACTTATGTGGCATGGCGTGGGGAAGATTAAATTATAGCTGATTTTCTTCCATCCTAAGATCCCCAGAAGCATCTGGAAGATTGATGGGTGGTGTAGTCATTGCATTATGTTTTGATGTGTTTCTTTTGGAGGATAGTCTTCCAGTAAATACAAAAGGATTTTAAAATTATTGTGGGTAAGAAGGTGGACAGATAATAAATTGACCTTAGTATTGTTATACTCTCTAAAAGCCTTAGCTAGACTTGATTTCTGCCAGAAGGAAAAAGAAAGAGCTGTTGTGTTTGATGTTCATGCTCTAAAACAGATCCAACAGGGTGGGTTTTTGAGTGGTTAAAAATCACTGTGGGTAAGGAAATGGAAGTAATTTCTCTAAATCCTGCATGATGTTATACTGGAGATGGATTTGGTTATACATGTGTACCACTGTGCTTCTGCAGGCAAGAATCTGAGACACTGCTGCCTAATAAACACAGATGACTATTATGCCAGAACAGAAGTTGAACATTAAAGAGCCTCTCCCCAGTATAATAAAAATAATGTCCTTTAGGAAACAAAGAAGTTGAAATGCATCAACAAGTCAAACCTGTGAGGAGGAATGGGGGGAGAGGGCTACAGTGAACTCACTGTACTTTTGGAAAGACACATGTACATCTTCTGTCTACCATTGCTGCCCATGTTTCATATTTAAGGGTGAGGCAGCAGAAAGGAATTTCAGTGGTGAATTGAATCTAGCCAAGAAAGTGGCTTCAAGTCAAGCTTTGGTAAGAGCAGAGGAAAACTGTGCTTTAGGCAGATGGGCAACGGAGGGAAGGCAGGGACTATCTGCAAAAAAATAAGGAAGTTTGATTTGTTCCTATGGTAGAGAAATGTCTGCAGGTGAGTTCAGGTAGAAGCTGTGTAAATTCTTGAAAATGGAGTCAAGTTATATTTTGTTTGTAGCAGTGCTGTATGACTTAGCTGGGGAGTTTGTGTGTGTTAGCTCAAATCTTAACTGGAAGAGGGTGGCTGGAGTTGCGCTTGGGAGGGAAGACTTTGGCAGTGCCTTTTTGCAGGAGCTGGAGTGTTGGTGGTGGTAGGAGTCAAGGAGATGAATGAGCAAGGGGTGGCTAGGCTGTTTTAGTATGGGTCCTTGCAACATATCTGGAAAGAAGCCCAAATGCCTCATGAATTTGTATCTGTTTAGAAACAGTTCTCAGAAGTGGTGAGATCAACCAGGTACCTAGAGTAGCATTTCCACGTTACTGGAAATCTTGCTGGATTCACAATGAGCATGTAAAAGGGCTTACTATGAGTGTGCTCAAAGGATGTTTGTAACAATAGGAGGAGAAATTGAGTAATCTTCTGGAAAGTGGTTTAACACACACTGAAATGACTGGTATCTTTCATTACAAACACGTTGTTTCAGGGCGTAGTTTTGAGATCGTTTTAAACTGATCTGTAGGCAGATTAAAAGGTGCTCCTATGCCCTCACCTAATTGTTGTTGCTTCCTCCTTCATTCCAGGACTGCCGCTTGTGCGGCTCCCTGGTTGTTCAGGTCAGGGACCTGCTGGGTACCTTAAGAATCAGCTGGATCCACAATCCTGCTATCCACAAAGCACATAGGAGGGCAGTGGGGAGGTGGGTGTGGAGGGCTGCATCCTGTATCCAGGGAAAATGTGGGCTTAAACTGACTGAATCTTGATGCCTTGTATGTGTGAAAACACAGGGTAAATTGTGTAACTGTTGAAAGCACCTAAAGCAACCAGCAGAATGTATTTCTAGTCTCAATATCCTATTTTGGGGTTTCTTCACCTGGTACATGGAGCTGTGCCTGGAATTTGTTTCCCCTGAGGTAACAGTTGACTTGTGTTTACCAAAAATAAAGTGGTAAAACTTGGAAACAAGCATTTTGTTCTGATTTGTTTATGGTTAATGCATCAGGACTTTGCTTCACCTCAAAAGAAGTTATTGAAATTAAAAATAAGTGGAGAGAGCTTCTTTTAGGATTGCAGCTGCTTTTTGCTGCGTTGCGTATAGCATATCTTTTCCTGAAAATATCACTGAAAAAGCTGCTTCAGTGAGCTTCTGTATGTGGGTCTGTATCCCTACCAAAATATACAAGCAAGCAAAGCTCAGTGAGCGTGGCTGGTTCCATGTGCTCTACTCAGTGCTGCTCAGGCTGGCCTGCATGGTGGGCTCTGAGAAAGTGAGGAATGATGATGGCTGTGTTGTCTTCAAATACCTCTTTGAAAATACATAAAAGGGCTACATGGAGGAAGAAATATGTGAAATGAGGTGAATCCTAGTTCAAAGAAGGGCTCGAGTGAAATGCTTTTGAGAAGTAACCCTTACATGAGTGCATAGATTGATGGTACAGTGGCATAGTTGGGTACTCAGAGGTGATCTGTTAGCCCAGGATGAGCTCTTCTGAGCTCGTTCTGAGCTATTCTGGTAGAATAGTTATGGCTTATTGTAGCGTATGTAACCCTGAGGTTTGATCATCACTATGTAGCACGTAGAGGGGATCTCAAGAGTTGTGTTGTGCTCTCCAGCTGGGGCGTCTGCTTGAAAGCAATAGGAAGCTGCAGTGGTGCCTGATACACAGTGGGTACAACGTTAGGGTCCTCTTGCTTTTGAGAACGCCTTATCTGGTGTTTAATTTACTAGCCTGCTTGAGGCCTGCTGCCAAGGCTCCAACTGTTGCATAATGTTACACAGGAGGAATCGCTGGCAGTTTTCAAGCTGGCTATCATTCCAGATCACTCCCACACAAAGGAAATTGTAGTGTAGATGTAACTCCGAGGGGTTTTGTGCTGCTCTCAGCACAATCCAAAATTAAAATAACTGGGAAAACTAGAAAGAGTTTGCCTGCTCAGGCTGTAGCCCTTCTGCTTTGTAGCAGCCTCATCGGCAGAGTCTTGCATGGGGAACAGCATCCAGTGACAGGTAAGAATGAAAGCCTCGCAAAGAAGCAACAGCGCAATAACTTTTTTACAGATCTAAGAGTTAAAATTGCAAGTATTTCATAAAAGATGAAAGAATCTTCTTTTGACTTAAACTGTTCTTTCATGTTCCGTGGATTTTGTGATTCCCAGAAATAATAATCAGACATCACAGGGCATCATAAGATTTCCCCCTTGTTTCCATGCGTGCCTGTTCAGTACCCGTTTTCCTGTCAGCCTGAATCGTAATGTTCAAAAACATTCACTGCATATTTCCTTCTTCCCCACAGCAACAGCCCGAGTCTGAGACTGTTCATCTGTTCATCCCAGCCTTGGCAGTTGGAGCTATTATTGGCAAGCAGGGACAGCACATCAAACAACTTTCTCGTTTTGCAGGCGCATCCATTAAGGTATTATTACACTGACTAACTTTCTGTCTTATTCTACGTGACACTCTCCGCAAGTTTGCACAAGCCGTGTTTTCATGAATGTCCTCCCCCATTCCATGCTTAGAATGTGATATGATAAATGGCACATGTGTTTATAAATCATCTTTTAATCTTCCTTGAGACAAGATAATTAGAAGCATGTTTTCAAACGTCTCCTGAGGTGTGAAATATAAGCTGCAAAGAAAACTACTTTGGTGGTCTCGATTTCTTAGAAACAGACTTATGTCTTAATGATGCACTGCTTAAAGGCTTTCTTGTTGCTTTCAGTAAAGTGAAAATTGGAGAGGCAAATTCTCCTTCTAAAAACAGCAGCACAGGTGAAATCTCCTACTGCTGTGGCTGCTCTTGCTCTCTTCCAGATGGATTGGTCTGGGCTTTGAAGCCCAGGTTGCTCCATGTTGAAGAGTGTATATTCTAATATCACTCATGAACTCCAAGCTCGTGGGGTCAGTCAGTTCTTTAGCATCATGTTTACCTCCGCACTCTGATGCTTTACCATCCAGCTTGTTAGTGTGTTGACTGCCCCAGTGTAGCTAAGAACAAGAAGGTTTGCAGAGGCTGACCTAATGGAAGCTTAGGTTTGAATTTTAGCAAATTTGGTGAAATCCTCCTTGGCTGTGTATAGGAGTTGGTACCCATTGCAACTGTAGGAAGGCCTTGGATTTCTGCTACTAATGTCATTGTAACTACAAGCATCTTTAGATATTTGAGATTTTTCTCATAAATAGCCAGTTCTGCTGTTCTATGATGTAAAGATAATGTTTTGGCCTAAATTAAAAAAGAAATAGTTTGTTTCCTGTGCAGGAAAATGTCAAACATTTTCTTCTCAGTTCTCTTTCTGCTCAGATGTGGCCTGTTTAGTGAGTGCTATGGGAGGGATCTGCCAAAGGTCAAGGGTAGAGGGTTGGAAGCTGGCTATGCTGAGTTGAGCTTGGTGAAGCCAGGGAAGCTAGGCTTGGCTTGGAAGGTGTTCATCTAAGTGTGCAGAGCAAAGTAATTGGGGAACCCTGATGAATGAGCCTTGTGTGTGGTTTGCAGAATGCCAATCCTTTTACTGGCCAGTCAACCAACTGGCGTGTTGCCCAATTCCATCCTTTGTTGAACAGTATATTACATTAGTTATACTACCCAGATGGTTTACATTAGTAGAGCACTAATAATCATATTTTATGGGAAAAAAAAGGAATAGAAGAAAGAGATGTTGATTTTTCTTTATCAAACCTATCTTGCATGGAGGTGTTCATCTAAGTGTGCAGAGCAAAGTAATTGGGGAACCCTGATGAATGAGCCTTGTGTGTGGTTTGCAGAATG